>MU827307.1:2090973-2185973 GCA_029204205.1 Desmophyllum pertusum | reverse complement strand
CTGACTGACTGACTGACTATAGCAGCTGATCTGACTGGAGTGACTTTATTAACCTTATTTATCATTAGCTATTACAGATGGCACTATTCGCCTAACTGGCAGTAATCCAACAAATGGAAGAGTTGAAATCTTCTATGACGGTAAGTGGGGCACAATATGCGATGATGCTTGGGATATAAATGACGCCAACGTGGTATGCAGGCAGCTTGGCTTCGATAAAGCTTCACAAGCCTTCAGCGGTGCCACCCATGGCCAAGGATCCGGTCCAATTTGGATGGATGACTTGGCATGTTCCGGAAACGAGTCACATATCTACGACTGTAGCCACCAAGGATGGGGAAAACATGGTTGCAGTCATAGCAGAGACGCCAGTGTGCAATGCAATTTTGTTCGTTTAGCAAATGGCAGTGCTAATTATGGCCGCGTGGAGGTTTGCTTTAACGGAATCTGGGGCACAGTGTGCGATGATAAATGGGATAACAATGATGCTAATGTTGCGTGCCGTCAGCTTGGCTTCTCTAGCGCGTCTTCCGCTCCACAAAGTGCGACATACGGTCAGGGTTCTGGTCCTATCTGGATGGATGACCTATCCTGTCAAGGAGGAGAGGCCTCACTGCTTGACTGTCCACACCATGGGTTGGGAAGACATAACTGTGGTCACGGCGAGGATGCAAGTGTGGTTTGTCAGTAACACTTGTAAACATGACCACAAACAAACAATGCCGGATGGAGTGCATTAGCTTGATACAACAAACACCTCTAAAATTATAATTTAGCTGCTAGATTCTATAATTGGGTAGAAAAGTAGAACCGAAAAATCGAGAAGGCACAATAATTCAGTTGGCATTTGATTAATGCACTTTAATAAACTCTAAGACTAGCAAAATTTGTATGATCGACTTCAGTTGGGTAATGTAGGCTCCAAAATGATTTTCGTGACTCATTTCTGAAGCCAACGAAGTGAAATAAATTAGCACGCGCAAATAGGGGAATTGACGTTTCCAGCACGGTGAAATGTCCGAGAAAAAAGAGTACACGCTTTAGAAAATAAGTCTCTAATATAGATGGACTGCTTCTCCACATTGTTCAAGATTACTTTAGCAAACATCATTAAGTGCAAGATCTAAACGGGTTTAAAGAATCTTTAACCTATTCTGCCTGGGCTGTAGTGACGTTCGTGGGGCGAGGGAAGAAAGTGATCCACCCCATACCATGATGTGAAAAAAATAGCCAATAAAGTGAGGTGTTTTATAAATGCATAAAATCCGAAAGTCTCATTTAAGATGATTTACAGTCCGTACTGCGCAATCTCCGCCTGCTATGTTCATGAGTCGCATACGAAGGAATGTAAATATTAGAAAAATAGAAATTGTTGTACAAACTTACATTTTTCTTTATTATTAACGCCAGATATCATTTCCAAACAATAACAACGAGTAGAATAACCTCGCGTTATCCCAAACCGACGTTTCAGCTGATCGAGCATTCAGGAACTCAACGACACGTAATGGCGGACTCAAAAACTTCATAACAACTTCATGTACGCTATCACAAAAGTGTAACGTGTCCAAAATGTAAACAAACCCTGAGCATCCGCAGTACGAACTGGAAATCATCCAAAATCGTGTCTGTCCCGTTTTCACACTAGGACGACTTGTCCACCTGAGACGCCGGAATTTTTCGTCCGAAAACGTTGTCCATCTTCTAGTGCGAAAACGGCAAAACGAGAGCTGCTACATTCGAACCACGTTTATATATATATGTACAGTAACTGAAACGTGAAGATCAAACTCATCGTCAGTTTGTTCTTGTTTGGCAAGATATAAAGTAAAATTATGAGATTGTAATGTAATATAATGTAATGTAAAACTTTATTTTAAGTGTCAGTCGCTCTGATCGTTGTACACACTAATTGGATTGCCAATAAAACAATTTTTGCAGTACAATCATTACAATTGAGGCCTTTTTGCATGCGTGATACTCGATTCAGCCTTTCGCCTCATTAGTTTTCACGCAATATAAATAACTCATCAGTGATCTGAACATATCATTGCCAAAGCATTGCAATAGCTATTTTTGGATGAATATATTGCGTAAGTCTCTTGAGAACTGTAGCGCTTTAGCCAAAAGAACTGTGTCAGAGACCATGTGATGTTATTTACCACTTATGGAAGAACATAAAACAGTTGAGTACAGTTGAAGCAATCTTAAGGTTACCATCAATTGTATTTAATATTTACCATATGGTGTGCTGTTTCAAACTTTATGATACATAGGTATGCCGTAAGTATAATTGTAAGGCCATTTCGAATGTTTAGGGCCAACATAATTTCCTTGTAATGTTCCTAATAAAGCTCTGGAGCTAGAATACTTGTGTCAGTGTGAGTACTTATTTTCAGGCAAACTCCAGATTAATGTTGAGCTAAATCTAGCTGTAAGGCACACGAGCTTATATTTGAGGGGTGGGATTGATGCTTCTATAGCTAACCTTTTGGTGCTTGTCACAATGTAAGTTGAAATTAAGTTTAAAAGATTGACGATGGGCAGAAGACCGGCAGCAGTGGAAGACCCTTGTGGAACTCCCATGTGCCACTTTGGGCACTTTGGGTCCTGAGTAAGTTGAAATTAAAGTTTCAAATCCATTTCACTTATATCCCTGATCTAGGGCATATATGTTCTGTTCTGTGTTGTAGTAGTTTTAATGTATGCTGATATACCACTAAGCCCCTGGCTGACGCTAATTGCAGATAGTTCAATGAAATAAATAGCTATCCAGAACATGCGGTTTTGTTACTTTTCACTTTTTGCCTATGCGGTTTAATTTACTCGGCGGTGAAACCTTATTAAAACAATGATCTTTATTGTATGCATTTGCTTGATATATGCCGAAATATCTAAATAACCAACGACGTTGTTTACTGTTTGAAATACAACAAGCAACTTGTTATTTTTGTCGAAGATAATGCAAGCAAAATTAAACACAATTTTGGGCATACTTCCCGAAATGTCCAAACATCGACGTTGTTTAGGACGGGGAAGTGTTTTTTTTAGGACGGGGAAGTGTTGTGACTGAAATCAACATATACTAACATTTCGCATAGAAGGTTACATCGGTTTGTTTCTGAATAAAAGTTAAATTGCCACCTCTCAGTTTAAATTTTGACACATTAACCAGTTGGTGAATTGACAGCCTTGGTCGCTCAATACCTAGGGTTTTATCTCTTGTTTTTAGGGTTGTCAAGTTATTTTTGAGTTTTTCGGTTATAACTTTAAAATGTTTGGCCGTTTGCCAATTAACATCGTCGTGACCCGGCATCGTTCTTTGATATACGATAGAGGCTTTTATTTGCTAGTTTTGCAATTCTCAGTTTAGGAAATCTTAGTATGGCATATAGCAAAAACGAAAACGTACTTATATCGTAAATATCGTTAGGATATCTAAAATGGTAATAATGTTTGCTTGTATTGGACAATCAATTATTTATTTCGTATAGGCTATTCATTTTTTTCCCCAGGAGACAAATTTATTTTCTACTTAATTAAAATACCTATATCTTCAATCACCTGTCGTTTAACTTGTTGTTGTTGACAGGTTACGCATTTTGCGCCTTGCTTGTTGTAAAAAATACAACTACTACGACTTTCTCGTACATTTTGTTTCTTCATTTGTAAGTGAAACAAATATAGGGTTCAAAAAATAAAAAGCCACAAATATAGATTTTTTAATTCGATTTTCAACACCTGCATTCCTAAACAACAAACACCGACTTGTTAAACAGCAACACATATTTCTGATTGTAGCTTTGAGAAACTATACGACGAGTGTACAACAAAAACATATTATTTTTAAGCTGAAATATGGATAATACAATTATTGAAAGTTCCTCAAGTAGATCGGATACCCGTTTCTTGTCACATGCCCCATTTGGGTTTGGTTGATGCTATTTTTAACCTAAACGATAAAAAAGAAAAGAAGAAGCCGCAAAAGAAGCCGCATGAGATAATAATAACGACAGTGCATGGAAACGAAATATAAAGAAACACCCAACATAGTTAAAACAAAACAGCATTTAGTAAACACTGAGATAAACCAATACCCGTCCAAGGCTCATGCAGATTAAAGTTATTGATCCCACGCCGTTAAACATAATCCGCACTAGACGTGCGAATTGTGGGGCAGGGGCGAACAAGCAAGGATCAATTAAAACACAGCTTTATCTGCACCTATTGCTTATTATAGCCTCAAGGAATCAGAATTGGAAACTGTTTCCGTTGTGAAGTGAATTCGAATCGTCTTTCAAAAACAGATCAATTTCCATAAGGTAAGTTGCACTTTATTGTTAAATGCAGAATACAGTTAGGGTTTTCTGACAGACTGTTTTTTTCTTCGTTTGAGTCGGGTTGGGTATGGATATTTCGAACTGGCAGAGCAATCCGCAACAGTGCAAGAAACATATATTGTTGTTTCATTCATTTTTGTCGTTGTTTTGTTATGTGTTTGGAGCGCCGTTATCCGTTAGACGTTTTACAATAAAATAGTATATGGTCTTGGTAAAAACATTTTGCTTTATAAAGCGATCTCTTTTCCAGTCTGAAATGACCGAAAATGGTTGTCCTCTTTTCTATTCTCATAATCTTTGTTTTTACAAATGTAGTGAAAAAATATGTATAAAAAAATAAAGATTACAAATATTGTGGAAAAAAATGATGGTACGTATGTTACACGTTCTAACTCATCGACAAAACTAATCGGCCCAGCATAATGCAGGATGTTGTCACATTATAATCTTGTAATTTTATGGCCTAGCTCTCCGTCTCGAGTCTCCTGTAGCTCAATTCATTCTGACAGTCACTGACTAATTAACTTATTTATCATTAAAAAAACTGTAACAAATTTTACGTGCACGTTTCATTTTAGTTTTGGTTTCGAGTTATGATATTCGTTTATTGACCAAGGTCTGTAATATAATGTGTGTGTTAGTTAATTATTTTGCAGCCTGTGTAAAAGTTAATTAAATTATTACCTGCTGATAAGATTGAATTACACCCGGGAGGGGGTGGTGGGGTTGATGATGTAAAAGTTATTGGGGTGATCATCGTGACTTTTAGGGGTTAAATTCGTGTTATTTCGGTACCTTTAAGGGCATCAAGCAAAAAAGTTAAGTTAAGTTCCTGTCATTTTTTCAATTAAAATTGTTTCGTTTTAGAATTGGAACTTCTTAGCGAAAAATGCTATAATTTAAGCCACATCCACAAAACGAGATTCTGGTACCGTTTAGTGGTTCCTTTCCAAATTTCAATCCCATCAATTTCATAATTGGAGTCGAGTCTCTCCCCTCAGGCGACTTACATCAAAGCTGCTGACGGTAAACGTTAGATAATGCACAACAGCGATCGATTAAAAAAAAAAATATCGATGTGATTATTTTTTTTTCTTGTTTACTTTGTGTGAACGACTGATCTAATTTTACACTGCAACAGATAACATTTTGTATGGAAAATCAGCCACTGACAGGAAGCCGCCACCGCCCGATGTTGTTAAAACCTTGGCCGCCTGAATTTTATTATTATTTAGTTTATTTTCACAACAAAAGACTTCTAAAGTGTTCACCGTATTCTAAAGTATTCAACATGTGTGTTAGGGCCTGTTTATATGGAGAAAAGTTGCCCCAAACCCGGGCGAGAGAACTATTCATACATTTCTTTATAAAAAATTAAATAGCAGCGAGCCGTTTACATGAGAAATCGCAAAGTTGGCTCGGGGGCTGGGTACCCTGGGTGGAGGGGGGGGGGGGGGGGGGGGGGGGGGGGGGGTAATAAAAGATGGCTCGGTAAAAGATGGCTCGGGGAGGAGGGTAACCCTCCTACCAGGGACGACTTTTCTCCATGTAAATAGGCCCTTAGTTGAGATAAATGAGTTAAGCGGCATTGTGAATGACTCTTGCCTTTTCTCCGGTAGTGCTCTTTCATCTTTAACGTTATTTACTCGACGCTTTCTGTGTCGTATTATATCACATCGTTTTGTTAAAAAAAGGAAGATTTGCCTTATTGGTATTACACTTTTTATGGCTTTTTTATGTATGACTTATTTGTGTTACAGAGCTAGAGGATAAAGATGGTTCCATTAAATAACATCAACTTCATAGTTGTCTTTTTGCTGAGTCAGACGTTTGCGGAAGAAGCTGTTCAACAGTGTCAAGATGAATATTCCATATTCGGCATGATGCTACGGGGACACATCTTCAAGTCGTTGAAGACGTCAATTTCATTTGAATGCCTTCTGGCTTGTAACAATGATTACAGATGTCATAGCTGCAATTACGTCATCGATCAAGATATATGTGAACTGAATAACCGCACCAAAGAAGCCAGACCAGAGGATTTCGTCTATAGCGTAAACAGATATTATATTAGACGACACAAGAAAATCGGTGAGTCGAGTTTACATAAGAGAAATATAAGAGAAATAAGAAACATCGCTCCTAAACTCAATCAACCAACCATGCAGCAAAAATATCAATGAAATTGAGTTAGCCAAATATCTCAGACACTGGCGGAGGAATATAAGCATGGTTGAATTTAAGATACCCGCCGAGGAAACAAACAAAAAACAAACAAACAAACAAGGAACTTATAGCTTGAAATTGTAAAAATAAATATATCGCTTACGGGGGTAAATGTAGAAAATGAAACGCTTCCATATTGCCCTAGGAATAGCATATAACAACTCGTTTTCTAAAATGCCTAGAAATAATTGAGATTCAGGAAATATAGAGTATAGTAAGAGACATCAGATATAATTGTCCTTCAAAAAGTTGTAACTCGATGACCTTTTATATTTCACTGATCAATATCTCACTAATCATTTGTATAGTTACTTAATTAATTAGGAAAAATATATCTTTCCAGTCCCCCTCGGTTCCATTTCTGATATGCCTGCTGAAACGTGTAAAGAAATCAAGGCGAGTGAAGGAGGACAAGCGGTCAGCGGCAAATACTGGTTTGATTCCATTATACCTGGAAAACTGTTCTTGCTCACTGCAACATGGAAACAGAAGGTGAATTAATTTAAAATATATATTTTAGCTTTGAGAATATCATGAGATTTCGATGTATGTAATTGGTGATTTTCAATCAATCTCGAGATCAGTTAAAACGACAAAGGCGCGTTGAACTGATACAAGATACTGACTAATTTGAAATATTTTGTTAATGTCCACTAACATGTGGGCGGTGACGTCACCTGGAAACTAGTAGCGAGTCAATTTTTTATTTAATTTGCTGATAAAATATCGCTTTATCAGAGCTTTTTACCATCATGATTAATCACCTCTGATTCATGTTTTGTGGCCAAGGCAATGTCATGCTTAAAATAATAGTCACGCTTACCGGTGAAATCGCTTACCGATATATACCGGTGAAATGCGATGGACTAGCATCCCATCCAGGGGGAGTAGCATGCAATTCTCCTAGTCGTTTCATGATACAGAAACTAGGATAAGCTCTGGTGTAGTTGTGGCCCTTAGGCTTGTGAAGACTTTACCGAACTACCTCCTTTAGAATGTCTCAGATTTCATTCTGAAAATAAACTGATTATACTGTAGTTGAGCCAAATCTTCGGTAAAAGTAGATTATTACGATCGTGTACACATTAAATAAAATGAAATCAAATTTTAATCAACTCCTATCACGTTCAAAGCATGTTTTTCTCAAACATATTGGAAGCATTTCAGAAGTGCAAGTGACGTCATTGCTATTTTGTTTTCGTTTTTCAGACGTTGACGAGTGCAGTGTTTCCATTCGGGTCTGTGCCCTCAATGCCACTTGCCAGAATACTAACGGCTCTTATGTTTGTTTGTGTGAAGTTGGATATGGTGGAAAATATTGCACTGGTAAGAGTAGAGTAGGCTTGAACAGAGAGCACATAATTCAGTGATGGTAGAGTATGGCTAAGAGTTTAGTGTAATTTTCCATAGTGTGAAAATAAAAATATCGTATTGGATCGGATATAATAGTAATAAAGGGCCGTTATTCTGAAGTAGTCTTTCTTGTTTATCTCCTTAGATATCAACGAGTGTAGTGCTTCAATTCTGGCATGTGACGTCAATGCTTACTGCCAGAATACTCGTGGCTCTTATCTTTGTTCCTGCAAATCCGGATTTACTGGAAATGGAAAAACTTGCACGGGTAGGAGCAAATGATCACAATTTACTCCCACTGTTCTCTCGCCAGTCAAGTACGTATTTATGAGCTCTGACCTATTCTCCTGGTGCACAACCTTTCATACATAAGTGAGATGGATTTGCAAGGCAATAACGTGCAAGTAAAACCTTATTTTCATATGAAAGAGTACGCATCAAGACTCGTTTTGAAACAGAGGCAAAAGGCAATTAATAATAGCAATAATAATGATACATTATATTCAAATGTTTAGATTTAAAAAAAAAAAGTCACTTTCAAACTATAGCCACCAGGAAATTGTAATTTAATATATTATATATTGACCCGGGGATCTTCTTTGAAAAGCCCAGCAGGGCTTGCTAAGATCTCCTGCCACTGTAAAGCAACCAAATGTAATTGTTAAGGCATGATATTATGATGGGCAAATCAAACAAAATGTATATTGTGTTGTCTTTTAGATGTCGACGAGTGTAGTGCGTCTGATTCCGTCTGTGACGTCAATGCCAACTGTCAGAATTTTGTAGGGTCTCATCTTTGTTCTTGTAAAACTGGATTTACCGGAAATGGAACAAGTTGCACCGGTAAGAATTTTAATTGCTCTGCTGTATGATAAAGTCTGTTGCCATTTCAAGAGGGGGATGGATATAAACATCACTTGTTAATCAATCAAGACATTATTTTCTACTCCTACATTTGTATATTCACTTGGCCATGACGATTGTTATTCCAACATGAAGTACACTCTGTAATTTTTGACTTGCGAATATGGTAGGAATTCATTTAATTGATTGCCTTTCCAAGTCTTTCGTGATTCTTGTCTCCTCGGAAATGTTTCTTATCACCGCCGTTCTAGCGCTTTCAGTATTCTTCCTATCCGCCTCTGCTACTACCCAGTCCCCACCCTACCAACGCACTAAATGGAACATAAACAGCAATTAACGGTTACTTTTGTAACTTTTTTTATTTACGTTAAGATGTGGACGAATGCAGTGCTGCTGTGTCCGTCTGTGAAGTCAATGCCGACTGTCAGAATAATGACGGATCTTTTGTCTGTACCTGTAAACCCGGATTTACTGGAAATGGCAAAACCTGCACTGGTAAGAGTACACACTAATATCGTGGAGTTTGCTCTAGCTTTCATTGGTAAATAGAGGGATATTCCAATTCTATATCGGTCCCTGCAATCACTTGGCCATGGCAAGTGAATGCAAACTTGCAATCCGATTGGCTAGCAGATACCTTCTTCCCTGATCAATCGATAAGAGGACATTTCGGTTTTCGCAATACACAGTGCATTGCTGAAAAGGATTAAATGAAACAATCGGTAGGTTAAAACCACCGAGTTATATATGCTACAACTGCTCGCTGCCGGATTCCATTGACTATTAGCCGATGAAAATGTCGAGCTAGTAGACTAATATATAGTCCCTTCCACAATCGTGATCACATTCGACCAAGACGGACACATAGAATTTAAGTGGCGAACTTGTCAAAATGTTGTTATCGTTATCGTTATCGTTATCGTTATCGTTATCGTTATCGTTATCGTTATCGTTATCGTTATCGTTATCGTTATCGTTATCGTTATCGTTATCGTTATCGTTATCGTTATCGTTATCGTTATCGTTATCGTTATCGTTATCGTTATCGTTATCGTTATCGTTATCGTTATCGTTATCGTTATCGTTATCGTTATCGTTATCGTTATCGTTATCGTTATCGTTATCGTTATCGTTATCGTTATCGTTATCGTTATCGTTATCGTTATCGTTATCGTTATCGTTATCGTTATCGTTATCGTTATCGTTATCGTTATCGTTATCGTTATCGTTATCGTTATCGTTATCGTTATCGTTATCGTTATCGTTATCGTTATCGTTATCGTTATCGTTATCGTTATCGTTATCGTTATCGTTATCGTTTATCGTTATCGTTATCGTTATCGTTATCGTTATCGTTATCGTTATCGTTATCGTTATCGTTATCGTTATCGTTATCGTTATCGTTATCGTTATCGTTATCGTTATCGTTATCGTTATCGTTATCGGTATCGTTATCGGTATCGTTATCGATATCGATATCGTTATCGTTATCGTTATCGTTAGCGTTATCGTTATCGTTATCGTTATCGTTATCGTTATCGTTATCGTTATCGTTATCGTTATCGTTATCGTTATCGTTATCGTTATCGTTATCGTTATCGTTATCGTTATCGTTATCGTTATCGTTATCGTTATCGTTATCGTTATCGTTATCGTTATCGTTATCGTCATCGTTATCATCGTAATCGCTATCGTTGTTGGTATTGTTACTGTTGTTGATATTGATATTGTTTATTATTTCGGTATAGACATCAACGAGTGCAGTGATGTTCAGAATTGTGACGTAAATGCCAACTGTCACAATACTCGTGGGTCTTATAGTTGTTCATGCAAAGACGGATTTATTGGAGATGGAAAAACCTGTATAAATCCAAGTATGTATCTATCCATCCTACTTCATTGACTTATTTAATACTTAAATGTGACGTCCTGTCATGTACAGTGGAACCCCGATTTAACGAAGTGCCAGGGACTGGGGAAATTGGTTCGTTAAATCGGGGTTTCGTTAAATCGAGAACCCCGATATAACGAATTTGTTGAAAACTGACCAAAACTTCGTTAAATCGGGGTATAGTTAATAATTAATTTGCCGTAATGTTAAACTGATTAAAGACAAAGAAGATAAAGCCGATTAGATGGCCACTGCTGACAACTTAATTCTTGGAGAATAAAAACATTTTACTGTAGTCGATTATTCATCTTCTGTGGCGTGATGACATTTATTCGTTATATCGGGGTAGATTTTACATTCGGGCCTTCTAGATTGTGTTCGTTTATATCGGGTATTTCGTTAAATCGTGGTTCGTTAAATCGCGGTTCTTTTCCATACATTTTATTGTAATCTGGCCGGGCTGAATAAATTTGTGCGTTAAATCGGGGACTTCGTTAAATCGAGGTTCATTAAATCGGGGTTCCACTGTACTTTCATTTGAGCTCTTGAATAAATTATGCAACACAGTAAATTAATTATGCAGCACAGTAAACTGCTCCCTTACACAACTAATATATAATTATTAGGAACGTGAAATGTCCTGTGAAACATGTTATGCTATTAACTGCATTGGTTCGAACGATGGCCAGGGACGTTGTGTTATATTATGGAGAAAGACACTTAACCGTCACATTGCCTGTCTCCATCCTGGAGTATAAATAGGTACCAGCAAATTGTAGGGAAGCCTGAGAAAATGCTAAGACCGACGACCTTTGATGGTGGATGAAGTTTCACTTTTTAATCTGCGCCGTATTCTTGAGGCACCAGTAGATGTAGGCCCAAAAAAATATTCAAAGCATATTACATAGTATGAAATAAATGGTGGTAAATACATTAATACCTTGCTCTTTTACCAAGATACGGATACATGTGAGAAAGTTTTACAAAGCAATTCAGCAGCAAGTGACGGAGCTTACCACCTAGCCATGGCTTCCTCTCTAACTTCAGTAAGTTCTGTTTCAGTAATAATAAATTTTATACACGTTCATATTTAACTTATATTTAGCCATGGGTGTAACATTTTCTTATTTAACAATTATTCACCTCGGGCTTAGTGAATATTTAACAATTATACCATGAGCCCGCGTTGGATACGAGATGATAGATAGCCAACGAGCGCGTAGCGCTAGTTGGCTATAATCATCTCGTATCCAACAAGGGCGAATGGAATAATTGTTTTATTAAAAACTTTAGTAACTTCAGGTGATTTTTAGGGATTTTTCAGTTTCGATTAAATGAAGCATGCTTTTGTATGAAAACGGCGGCCAAACGTCTGGCGACCGGCGCTGTCTTCGGTCTGTTCGGTAAACAAGTTGAATGAAAATAGAGCTGCAAGACTGAATTTTCTTCGGATTAATATTCGCCGCTCTTTCTAAAGTTTCGTATATTCTGGAAAAAATTGTGCAAATGTGGAGCTGAACATTTTTCATTTTACAAGTTGAACTGATGGACAGCTGAACGGGTTGTTTATACGGCGAGCAAATCGTGCACGTAGGCGGAATTGTGTCGAGACGAGCGAAACTGAGCCAGTTGAAATCAAGTTCACTGAAGTAAAGAGCAAAGGAAAGAGTCAATATCTTCATGGATGGAGAGAAAAAGAGTGACCTACCAAGATAATTTCACCGTCAAGTGATCCGGCTTTGATTGTACCATTACCCAACGCTTTGACGAACTGTGATATTGTTTTCAATGCTTCGTCTCTGATGGATTATTAACTTTGTGTGCTGATTTTAAAAGCTTATTCCAGCTGGAATTAACAAGCCTCTTGAAATACAAGGTAAACATACTGAATAGGTGAAGCTTAAATTTGTAGTGCCAATTCATTCATTTTGAACGAATTTGTGCAAGATTTTGTATTGGTTTCCGGGACTTTCCCGTAAATTGTTTCAGGCTTCCTTTTAAAATAGTACTCGTTCAGTTGCATTTGTTGTACAATTTCAAGCATTTCCATTAAAATTATTTCGTTCCAAACTTTTGCTGCATTTTCTAGCAGTTTTGTTACTTCGTCTTCAGTCAATTCTGCCGTGAAAACAATTTTCTCCGGCGGCCATTGTTCCCTTGGAGAGAAAAAAAAATTCAGCTCTCTTTCTCGCCGATGCGCTTCAATTGGTATAATGGCTTCATATCCCATGGGCCTCTAAAGCAATCAAAAAACCTCTAGGAAATGCATTATCCAATGGTTCAGGTTTTTAATAATGTGATTATCAATATCCCCACAACATGGATAATGTGCAATTTTGAGGACAGTCTGATTGGTTTCCTACTCGAGGCATATGAGGCAAAGTGGCATTCGCTACCTTTATTATTGGGAAGCCCGCCTAATTACGAGTTTGGGGCACGGTTAGCACGTGCACGTATACAAAAGTCGTGTGTTTTTCAAAATTAATATCTCATGTGTCCCCCAGTAGTGTAATTGCAGTATCCTGTGGTGAAATATATTATAAAACAAACTATTCCCACTCAATCTCGTCGTTATATTAACTCATAGCCAACTCGGTGACTACGCGCCCTTTGTTGGCTATGAGTTAATGTACGGACGAGATTGAGTGGAAATAATTGTTAACATTAGTGACTGACTGGATCGGCGATTCAGAAACATTTATTGCTATAAAGTTCAAGTAATTTCTGTAAAGTTCATTTCAATACCACCAATATGCTCAACCTCGTCCAAAATTTGTTTTAATTAAACATCTCTTTTAGGCATATTGTGATATGAATTCCGCTGGACATGGGTGGACACTGATCGCTCCGGTCTTTTTCAAACAACGACGTCCAAAAACTGGATCGAATGGACACTGGGAATGGTGGTATGATAAAAGAATGTCCGCTTTTGGAGGTACAAGTGATCCGGTCCATTCATCAACTTGGACATGATATCGCCAGCATTCTGGGTTGGTAAGCGGGACAACAAGTTTAAAATCACGCGCAGTGATTGGGTGACCCTCCAACACACTCCTTTGTTGCTGACCACAGGTGACTGTCTGGGTGTGCGACAGACATTCCGGTCCCAAAGTCACCAAGCTACGGTGGACTTCAGGAAATGGCGCACAGTTTGCGGCCCACTGACCAATGTCTGGGGAGTTGCAGTGTTCGATACGTTGGACAGTACCTGACACAAAAACAGATGGATTTCAACAGGCAGCATGCAGTGGAGACATCCAAGGGCAACCAAGGCGATCGGGCCTTTCTGGTGTGACTGGGGAGCAGTGGAGATGGTGCAGTGCTTATGATTGGTGGAGGAGGTAGCAGGCTGTTTACGTGCTGATCACGGGATTGGAATAACAGAAGCTAAACGAGGCTTTCCTTTGTGGATAGTGGTGTGAATTGGACTTCGGTAAATGATGCCGACCGTGGGCGCCAGCTAATAGCTATTCTTTAAACTTGTGGATACTTTGATTGGCAAGCATCGCCAGAGGTGTTCCTTCATACAGCTTTATGAAAAACAATTACATTTTTTTTCCCCAGAAACGCATTTCTGTTTAAAGCCTCAAAAAAGGGCCACAGCTTTTACATATGTACAAATGAAATGACTCTTGGACAACAAATATTGTCTTGAATATTCAAAGTTACTCAATATTTTGAATCAAGAGTAAGTTAACAGAAGGAGTTTTGGCCTTTGGCAAACTAGGCTTCTTGTTTCTTTAATGTTATTATGGCCGAAATTGGACTAGTTTTAGAGATTCAGTTAGTACCAATATCCAGAGGGGGGTACTCCAGCTTTAAAAGTGACGGAGAGGTGCAAGGGATTTTTTTGAATTTGAAATTTCACGATTTTCGGGAGATATTTTTGGTTGTCAGGACAATCTTTGCCAATTTTGGGTAGTTTGTTTTTAGTAGTGATTTTTTTTAGGGTATTCCAAAAGAAATGGGAAAGAAAATAAATGTTTACTTAATTAGATGCTACGAATATTCAGCATGGGGATTTATTTGGGTTTCAAATTTTTTCGGGCCTAGGGGATTTTTTGGGGTTTTGTTGTTCAAGGACTAGGGATCGCCTTTAAGTTTTAATTTTATATTCCCCACTTGCACCTCCCCGTCCACTTTTAAAATCCGGATGTATAACCCCACCCCCCCCCCCCCCCTTCTCCCTCGAAATGATGATGTCATCTGACGTCAAAATTACCGTCATGACTTCTGAATAAGCCGCCATCTTGGATCCGCCATTTTGGATTTCTTGATTTTTCGAAAAACGTCAGAGAAAACCATCCAAAAAATAGCTCAAACAGTAAACCAAAACCAATAACAATCAAAATAATGCTAAAATGAACCCCCTAAAAGGTAAAAGTCATTGCCAAGAAAAGTTTAATGTTTCTTCTCCTTAAAAAGAAAAAAAAGGAAAATTCCAAATCAGGGAAAACAAAACATGGCCTGTCAAAAATATGGTTTTGCCATGGTAACAGCAAGTTATTTGAAACCCACTATCATGGTCATATGAAATTGTTCCCAGATATATTTTAGGTTAAATTCGACAAAAAGTTCGGCGGCTTTTACTTCAATGTTAAAAAAAAAGTTAATTAACGAATCAATCAAAAGTCTCTTGCCGACAAAATCCCCCCCCCCCCCCCCCCCCCTCCTTCCGGTCTGAATATGGTTTTACGTTATCTCCATTAATATCTTTTTTTCTGTATTTTGGTTTGTTCTGTCGACTGTTTTTTGTTTTATTTGTTTAATTTTTTTCGTTTTAGTTTGCTGATCAAGTGTTTGTAATATAGTCCTTGGAATTTATGTAGTTATGCAGTAAATAGGCCATTTTTCAATAACCACTTGCCAAGTGTTCTTGTCGGACCAACTAAATTTAGCATTATTGGTTTTAGTACAAAAAATGGATGTCACAATCCAAAGCGTATTGATTGCTATTTGTACGATCAGGGCCCTTTGCTGGAGGATGGTTTTGTTCAGGGATAGTGTAGTAGCACACAGCGGTCAACGCAAAAATCCGGCCGCCACTTCCGGTTTTCGCGGCCTTTGACTTTTTCATGAGTTTGAAGCGTAATGACCGCGAAGTCTGTAAGGAAAACGTTATAAAACATGCAGTGGTAAACCAAAATACGAGCTGAGACACTTGCGTGGATAACAAATAATAACATTATCTATGCATACTCGAGTACAAAGCTTAAGTTTTCAGTAAAATTTCTTAAGTTTGGAGCTTTAAAGTGACCGAAACGTGGAGGACTTCGTAAATTTTAGACATTTTGCAGTGGGTTTTGGCGGGAACTGCGCAAGCGCGTCACGTGTGGAACGCTGTGGAGGGTTATAGACCTCTCTACCTTACCTGATTAGGGGAAACATGTAATTGAAGCGAGATTATTCACCAGCATTTGTTGTATTGTTGGTCTTTAGGACCAAGAGACTCGAAAACCTCGAGTTTCGGTCTCGAGCACCCGAGCATTAAAGCCAGACACTTACAAGGGTCCTTGCCAAGAGTTTAATAGTTTTAAATATCTACAAACGTGTGCTTATAAACAAGTATAGTATATCTGCAAGTTGTTTCACTTTTGTAAATTTCTGTTCAAATTGCATGAAAATGTGGCTTCGTTGTATAACTAATTATTGCAATTGTTGTGATTTAAATTACGATTGTTATTAATGGTATACAATTAAATAACAGTATTTAAAATACTGCGCGTCACAAAAATCATTATGTTAATCCCAATAAAAACGCATTTATTAATCAGTGATAAGTCCACATTGTACGTTTCATTAAATATTACCATAATCACAAAAACGTTTGAAAAATAAAACATATATATATATCACACGATGTATTTGAATCAGTACGTATGGTCCATGCACCCTCCAATGAAATGAAATGGCGATGACGAATATATGAAATAATTCATATATGTAGACTGCGGTGGAAATAACGAAATAGAATTAGAGGGAAATTGATGTTTAACTGCAAAGATCTCATTCTCTTTCGTTATGTACTGGGATTCAATAATACGATTAAGCTTATGTTTTGCTGGATGAACGCGTCCAGATGTTGCGAATACGCATGAATCGATACTGTACAGCAAACTAAAAGTAATACATTGTACAGAGCTTACCTTTGAAACTGCAACGAGAAGGAGAACTGTTGAATCTATCCAGCCAAAAACCATGTCGCGCGACAAGATGGTGGATTTTCACTCCAGTGGCGAGGCAATTTAATAGTACCCATTCCTCTCGCAGACACACCGCTGTCCAAAAAACGTGGTGGGCGCAAACCGACAAACCAACAAATAAAAAAAGTACCTACCCGGGAGGGGACTCCCATATAAAAGTGGACGGGGGTGATCGCCGGGAATTTTTAAAATAACCCCTAAAAGGTACCAACATCTCGTTTTGTGGGTGTGGCCCGAATTTCATTTTCACCCCTAAGGGTTATTTTTTTTTCCAGCTTAACACCCTAAAAGATATCGGAATAACTCTAACGGCAGTCATTTTAGATTTTTAACACCCTAAGCGATACCAAACCACGAATGTTAACCCCTGAAAGGTATTGCGATCACCCCCCGTCACTTTTATGTGAACCTATAAGGCCCAGTTCAGACGCCGTACTTCAACATGAGCCGAATCTAATTCGAATTTAGGCCGACCCAAATTAATTTAGACCGGCTGAATTGATTCTGACGCCGAACTTAATTCAGCCGAACTTAAATTAAATAGGGGGAAATTGCTGTAAAACTGAAAAATACATTATAATAATTCATGCATTTGTTTCGGCTCATGTGAAATTCGGCGTCTGAATCAAAAGCCGGTCCACAGTCGTTATTCCCGGCTGAGCCAGGCGGGAAGAACGGCTGAGCCGATCCGGATTCATTCAGCCAGTTCTGAAATTGATTCAGACGCCGTACCTCACATTGAACTTAATTCATCGAATTCGATTCGGCTCATGTGAAAGTACGGCGTCTGAACTGGGCATAAGTCGAGGCTGAGGTGTTCAGCGTGCCAATCACAAATCCCAACGGACGACCAATGGTCTCATTTGATTGGTTAATTCACCCAGGTCGAATTATGTACAATTATTCAGTATTGTCCAAGTTGTTGCACAATCACAAAGCTTGAAAATCTGAATAATTTTGAAAGTTCCGCCAAAGTCACCTTCACGAGATTCGTTCTAGTTCTCGACAAAACTCAGATAAATGGAAACAGGTGGCTCTTTGATCGCAGGCTTGAGCTTGCAGCAATATTAGCTAGCCGCGAAATTTGAATTCTCAGCGACTTGGACTGTACTGTGCATGTCGAAACGGGCGAAGGGAATTCATCGTTTGCATTCAGTTCTTCCAAACGGTGAATATATATATTTGTTTTGCGCTCAATAGCGATATTTCTCGCTACGTCACCTATTATTAAAGTGCCAACCAGATGACTATTGGCTGTTGAAACAAAGAGTTATTCTGTTTAATGGTTGGAAAATTTGAATAACAAAAACAAATTTGACGTAATGTTGATAAACAGCGAAACACTCCTATATTTATTATTTAGCTTGTTTTATTTGACATAAATCAATTAGTTGTTTGGATAAACCAACCCCAATTTTTCTCGACCGTTGTAGCTATTACCGTTGTTGTACGACGTTTCGGCTTTGGCCACATGCCATTAATGATAAACAATAGCCAACAAAGCGCTTCAGAGGGGGCGTGTCCTTGCCTTTCATAGGCTCGCTCCGTGTTTAAATTCGTGGTTTAGGGCCCTCCACAGACTAGGTCAATTGTTATCGATAAACTAGTTAGTTGTCGATCATAAAAAGTTGTCGATAAAAAAAAGCCAGTGTGTGAAGCTAGTTAACGATAACTAAGGCCCTTAGTTATCGATAACTAGCTTCACACACTGGCTTTTTTTGTTATCGACAACTTTTTATGATTCGACAAACAAAAAAGTTGTCGACAACTAACTCGCTAGTCTGTGGATGCCCTTAGTGTGTTCCGGTTTAGGTGTTTAGATCTAAAACATGTTATGTCGGTACCTTTTAGGGCATCAAGCCAAAAAAGAAAACAATGACGAACTTTTAAGTTAATTTCCTTTAATTTTTTTTTTTTTAATTAAAATGTTTCGTTTTAGAATTGGAAACTTCTTAGCGAAAAATGCTATAATTTAAGCCACATCCACAAAACGAGATTCTGGTACCGTTTAGTGGTTTCCCTTTCAAAGTTTAAATTCCCATCACTTTCCAGAATGGGAGTCGAGTCTCTCCCCTCAGGCGACTTACATCAAAGCTGCTGACGTTAAACGTTAGATGATGCACAACAGCGATCGATAAAAATAAACAATATAATACCGATGTGATTAGTTTGTTTTCTTGTTTTCTTTTTGTGAAACGAACGGTCTAATTTTTAGCAATGGATGACATTTTTGTATGGAAAATCAAGCCACTGACAGGAAGCCGACACCGCCCGCTGTTGTAATTAAACCCTTGGCCGCCTGAATTGTGATCCTGAACACGGCTAAGAGGATCTGAAAACATATTTGACCGTTTTACCGATTTCACGCAAAATTGTAATTTTCAGTGCTTTTTGTTAACAAAAAATAATAATAAAAAACTCCATAGAACTATTTATCATAGAACTATTATCATATCGAATTGTGAACGAAACGGTCTAATTTTTAGCAATGGATGACATTTTGTATGGAAAATCAGCCACTGACAGGAAGCCGACACCGCCGCTGTTGTAATTAAACCCTTGGCGCCTGAATTGTGATCTGAACACGGACTAAGAGGATCTGAAAAAACATATTTGACCGTTTTACGATTTCACGCAAAAAATTGTAATTTTCAGGGTCTTTTTGTTAACAAAAAATAATAATAAAAAACTCCATAGAACTATTTATCATAGAACTATTTATCATATCGAATTTGTGAACGAACGGTCTAATTTTTAGCAATGGATGACATTTTGTATGGAAAATCAGCCACTGACAGGAAGCCGACACCGCCGCTGTTGTAATTAAACCCTTGGCCGCCTGAATTGTGATTGTGGCAAAGAGGATCTGGAAAAACATATTTGACCTTTTTACCGATTTCACACAAAATTTTAATTTTCAGTGCTTTTTGTTAACAAAAATAATAATAAAAAACTCCATAGAACTATTTATCATATCGAATTTAGTAAAATGGCGACGTTTCGTTAAACATGATCTACTGCAAATTCCTGAAAATAAATATAATTTCACCATTTTTATAAAGAAATATATGCTATCGGGGAGAAATACTTTTATTTGTTAAAACAAGATATATTAGGGTTTGGAAGTTTTTATATGCAGATTTTTATAAAAACTTAAGGGTGATAAATCAATCTATGTTAAGTTTTTTTTTTGTTTTAATGAAGAGAACTCAGGCTGATAATTGCATTTTGCATCGGTAGAAGGTTCTATTGGACAAGACCATGTTACATGTGATGGGACAGAGTATATTGGCAA
The DNA here is from genome assembly GCA_029204205.1 of Desmophyllum pertusum. Classification (NCBI taxonomy): domain Eukaryota; kingdom Metazoa; phylum Cnidaria; class Anthozoa; order Scleractinia; family Caryophylliidae; genus Desmophyllum; species Desmophyllum pertusum. Next base: position 2,165,801 of record MU827307.1, on the reverse strand, counting down.
TATAGAGCAGGAAGCCTTAGAAGCCTTACCTGGTTTACTGAGGAGACTTCCTGCCAAGTTAATACATCCTGTAGGTTAATGCATCACCATAATGAGTATGTGGTCCTAATTAGGGCCTCCACAGACTAGGCCTATTGTTATCGATAACTATTTAGTTGAAGATCATAAAAAGTTGTCGATAACAAAAAAGCCAGTGTGTGAAGCTAGTTATCGATAACTAAGGCCCTTAGTTATCGATAAACTAGCTTCACACACTGGCTTTTTTGTTATCGACGACTTTTTATGATCGACAACTAAATAGTTATCGACAACTATCTCTCTAGTCTGTGGAGGCCCTAATTCTCTTACAAAAGACGTGCTATGGAACTATGAATTATGGATGAGCTTGCCAAGATAAACCCGTACTTCAAGTGAAGTTAGAATGCTGTTGGAATAAAGAAATCGACTATTTTATTATATTTATATATATAGTAAACAGAGAAATCAAAGAGGATGCATAAGATCGCTGTAACTCTGAGTTCCACACCCTGAGGCGATCATCAGACAGGCTACTTTCTGTTTACATATGTACAAGATGTTTATGGTAATTATAATGGCATTCTGTAGGCTTATTGTGTTCATAATTAGCGTACTAAGTAGATCCTACATGAACACAATAGGACTATAGAACGCTAATTGTGAACACACGCCTACAGAATGCCATTACAATTACCATAAACATCTTGTACATATATAAACAGAAGGTATATTTCATCGCAATAAAGCCTGTCTGACGATCGCCTCGGGGAGTGAAACTCAGAGTTACAGCGATCTTATGCATCCTCTTTGATTTCTCCGTTTACAATATTTACAAGATCTGCTTTTAAAGCATCGAGCACTTTTTGCCTAGCAAGACTTTATCTTCAGTTATTTATTATTATATTGTATTATTATTTCTTAAAATCAATAATTGGACAAGATTTTACATGTGATGTGAACGAGTATACGCAATATTGACGGAGCAGGAAGAGTCAGAAGCCTTACCAGGCGAATTGAGAAGACCCCCTGGTAAGTTAGAACATCCTGTAATTATTGCATGGAAAAGGTAAAAAGACTAATGACGCGCCCTTCTTTCAAAACAGTGACAGGTTCAGTCAGTTTAGTTAAGGGGAAAATGTAACGTTTCTGTTCAAAACGTCTATGTTCACAACAAAAGACTTCTAAAGTATTCACCGTGTCCTAAAGTATTCAACATGTGCGTTTGTTTTATATAAACGAGTTAAGCGGCCATGACTGTGAATGAGTCTTGTCTTTTCGGTGCGCCTTCGTCATTAACGTTGTTTACTCGACGCTTTGTTTGTCGTATTATATCACATCGTTTATAAATGGTTTGAACCAGGAGTATCAGTAATTCGGCTTGTGTAATCGTCCGGGTGACTGTAGTCCTGAAAAGGACTCCAACAAGAGTCATTTTCAGGACTACAGTCACCCGGACGATCACACAAGACGAGCTATGTATGATTTATTTGTGTTACAGAGCTAGGAGATAAACATGGTTCCATTAAATAACATCAACTTCATAGTTGTATTTTTGCTGAGTCTGACGTTTACTGAAGTAGCTGTTCAACAGTGTCAAGATGATATTCCATATTCGGCATGATGCTACGGGGACACATCTTCAAGACGTTGAATACGTCCATCTCATTCGAGTGTCTTCTGGCTTGTAACGATGATGACAGGTGTCATAGCTGGAATTACGTCGTCGATCAAGATATATGTGAAATGAATAACCGCACTAAAGAAGCCAGACCTGAGGATTTCGTTTATAGCGTAAACAGATATTATATTAGACGACAGAAGAAAACAGGTGAGTTTACAGTATGAGAGAAAAAAACATTCTTACAAACCGCTCCAATATAAACTTAATATATCAGCAATCGCATGCAAGCAACCATAAATATCAAAAGCACGGAATCAGGCAAATTTCTTATACCGACAGAAGAAAATAAGCATGGTTGGGATTTAGATATCCGCCGAGGAAGGAAACAAACAAATAAAATAAATAAAACATGCAGCAACCAAAAATATCAATAACACGGAACTAGCCACATATCTTATACCGACAGGATTATGAGCATGGCTGTATTTTAGATATCCGCCGAGCACGGAAACAAACAAACAGATCAACAAACAAACAAACAAACAAATCATAATAAGCAACAAATTCAAACACAAAGCAACTCGAAAATTGTAAAAATTATATTCGCTTAGTGATAAAAACTCTTCCGTCGCCGAACCTATAATATTGTCCAGTGAATAGCACATAATAAGTTTTTTTTTTTTTCTAAAATCCGTCAGAATTAATACAATAGAGTAATATGGAGTACAGTATGAGATATCTGATCTAATCCAGGCGTGTGCGTCACGGGTGGGCAAAGCATCATGGGTGAATTGTGAAATGACTCATTATGGCTTTAACGCGAGAGAGTCAACACCTCGGGCAAGTGAATAATGTTGCGGATTGCTAGTTAGTCAGTTGTTCTACCCGAGTTATACCAATAAGAATCTATACTGATTTACCTTTGCTCACTTTTGAATTGTTGAAGGGCACGTAACAGTTGTCAGTGTTTGCTTTCAAAGCCATTTTACCCGGGCATTTTACAAGTGTATGGCGAAGCGATCATTCGTATCGTACAAAAGTTACTGCAGGTAGAAAATCAAATTGATATGAGTCTGGTGCCATGGTGAACATGAATTATATCGCATGGAAGATTTTGCTGTTAAAACGCTTCAATGAAAGCTGGGCGATCTACGGTCCTGCGAATTGTAGGAAATAAATTTAAAACGACGCTGATGCGCGCTACAGGAGAGCGTTTTACGTACAAGACTGGACTGCAAGGGTCAGTTAATGTCACGCAATCGAGGTCACCGCAAATAAGCTTTTTAAAAAATAACCAGCGAGTCAGAAACTAGATTTACATCTTGTGGATTGTAAGATATAACAGAAAAAATAAGAGATTTTGTGTCCAGTAAAATAGCTCGCAAAAAGGGGCTCACTGCTAGCAAAACAGACTCACGGCTCGCAGACCGCAAAGTAATAACTAACCTCAGTTGACCGCTTTTTCGACAAACCATTCAGTGTTCCACGGCTTGTAGCAAGAAAACTATTTGGGGTAGATCCGGGTAGACCCCGAAATTTCAAAAGAAGAAGGATTGAACTAAACGTCAAGTAAGAATGGAAACACTTGAAATTGATCAGAATAACGAATTTGAAATGAATGAAAAAAGTGTGAAATTTTGAATGAAGACATCATGGTCGGCCAGATCGACCGAGCTACATTTGTGAGGTGCCAGCGCATACAAAATGTTCGCAAGTAATCAATAAAAATGACCAGAGCAAAGGAAATATAACTGTCTTCAATTTCCTGTAAACGTGTTTCCCAAAACGACCAAGCAATCCCGGAAAATGGACAAAATTCTGCGAGCACTTCGCTCCGAAATGCCTTCTTCTTTGCGCGAAGACTATTGTTCGAATACAGCTCGCTTGATTGGCCAAATCTCGTGACGCACACCGCCTGGATCTAATCCTTATTGAAAATGTAACTTATTGGCCTTATATATTTCACGAAAAGTGGATGATCTAAGAGAAGCATTCCCCCATACATGGCTGAATTCCAATGTTAAATTTCTATTTTTTCTAAATTTTCAGTTCGTAGCTGAGCTATTTCAAGAGCGATACCTGGTTGGTTAGTTCGAGTAACGTGATGTTAGGGCCTTTTTTACAGCCTTTTACAGCTTGGCGCGAACCTTTTAATATGTTTCAAAATAATATAATGGGGAATGGAGAGCCCTTCTCTTAGATCATCCTCTCTCGATTTCACTATAATCACGCATAGCTACTTAATTAAAGAAAAAAATATATATATATTTCCAGTCCCTCTCGGTTCCATTCCTGGTATGCCTGCTGAAAACGTGTAAAGAAATCAAGGCGAGTGAAGGAGGACAAGCGGTCAGCGGCAAATACTGGTTTGATTCTATTATACCAGGGAAGGTTGTCCTTGCTCACTGTGACATGAAGACAGAAGGTGAATTAAGTTTAAAACTTGACATTTTGTTGCATCAATTGTCTTATCACGTAACTTGACGTTTCCATGACAACCAAGTTTTGACAGGTCGTTTTTCGTGAGATTTTCGCTTTTACAAAGGAGTTTCTTCCAAAATCTTTATATTTTTTTCTTCATTATATATTTGTTTTCGACTTTTCCAAATCACATTTGGGGATTTTATGACATTTATGGACAATCTTGAAATCCGAGATGGCGGATTTTTTAAATGTATGATGTCATTTTGGCGTGATATGATATCATAGTCGACACGTGACTGTGGCTAAAATTAACATATTTGGATGATTTACTCATCGTATAAGTTTCATTTTGATAGCGTGAATACATGTGGGGCACTTTTTTCACCCCAGCCCACGAACGAAAAAAAAAGCCCATGCCACAGAACCAGAGATGAGCTCCGGCAGTTGTTGGCCGCTAGGCTCCTGGATACTTCCCCTACCTTCTTCAGAATGTCAGAGTGCATGTCTATGATTGTAGCTGAGCCAAATGTTTGGCAAAAGTACGATCGTATCTACATTGACTAAATTGACTAAATTGAAATAAATGTTAATCAAGACTCATCGCGTTCAAATAAGAATGTTGCTCGAACAAATCAGTCATGACAACCCAATAATAAGCACGAGCCGACAAAGCATTTCAGAACTGCAAGTGACACCATCGCTACTTTATTTGCGTTTTGTTTTTACAGATGTTGACGAGTGCAGTGCTTCCATTCGGGTCTGTGCCCACAATGCCACTTGTCAGAATACTAACGGCTCTTATGCTTGTTTAACTGAAGGTATAGTAGGTTTGGAGATTGATTGTTTAGTGTAATTTCCAGAGTGAAAATACGAATCACGCATTATATATTTATTTAAGTTATTTATTATATAGACACGAGTGTTTTACTGGAAAATAGACCACTCGTAAAATTCATACGAAAACTACATCCGGGACCCGAGTGGCGTATTTTCCATATCCTCACTAGTGAGGATATCGATGACGTAATTTCCCGCTTTTGCATGGCTTTTTGTGCAAAGCTGCCAAACGCCGGTTGAAAAATGGCGAGCGATAGATTTCGTGAATTCACTTGAAGCTGACACGGAAATCGTTCTCTGAGGACAATAGGAAAATGCTAAAACGAAGAAGAAAACTTCATATGACTTAAAATTATTCAAGGAGTTCCTTGAAAGTGAAGACGAAAGGAGAGAAATTCAAGAAAGTCCAGCCATCGAGCTGCAAGAGTTCGCCATAAAGTTTTGTGCTTTTGTTGTTTGTCTATATAATAAAAAGAAAAATTACACGGTGGCTTGAAGATATGAATTTTATTTTCTCGTGGTAAAAAACAATATTTTACTCATTCGCTGCGCTCATTCGTAAAATATTGTTTTTACCACTCGAAAATAAAATTCATATCTTTCGCGCCGCCGTGTAATATCCTCTATATATCAAACACTAGAAATAGTGTTTCACCCGATTTCGTAACGGTAACGGTAACGGTAACGGTAACGGTAACGGTAACGGTAACGGTAACGGTAACGGTAACGGTAACGGTAACGGTAACGGTAACGGTAACGGTAACGGTAACGGTAACGGTAACGGTAACGGTAAACGGTAACGGTAACGGTAACGGTAACGGTAAACGGTAACGGTAACGGTAACGGTAACGGTAACGGTAACGGTAACGGTAACGGTAACGGTAACGGTAACGGTAACGGTAACGCGTAACGGTAACGGTAACGGTAACGGTAACGGTAACGGCTAACGGTAACGGTAACGGTAACGGTAACGGTAACGGTAACGGCCAGGAGTATAGACATGTACCGGCAAATTGTTAGGGACTGGAAGCCTGAGAAAATGACTTGACGGGTTCAGGGACTTATATTATATTTTTTCAAACTGGTCCGAATTATTGAGGCCACAACATGTAGGCTCCCAAAACACTATTCGATATTAAGTATACGCGGACAGCCTCGTGTAATGGTCTAGTGTCCGTGTAATTTTTTAGCTTTTACTGATGTCTTGTAAACCGTGTAATAAATAAATATTCTAGTCTAGTCTATTCTAATTCAGCGTATCCGCTTAATAGAGGTATACAGGTTTGACTGTATTACACATTATGCACAATAAATGGTGGTAAATGCATAATACTTTGCTCTTTTACCTAGATATGGATACATGTGACAAAGTTTTGCAAGGCAATTCAGCAGCAAATGACGGAGATTACCAGCTAGCCATGGCTTCCTCTGCCATTTTGGTAAGGTTTGTTTCAATATAATAATGGATTTTCAACATGAATGTTTGATTATGTTAGTAGGGAATAACTAAAAAATGATACTACGCAAAAAATAACTAAACATGATATTACGCAATTTCCTCTGATACAACGCTGAATCGAAGTTAATCACGATGTGACGTCATTGACTCATTGCCTCTTGAAAGCATAGGGCGTTCAAATGGATGTGACGTCATAGCATGGTAACAAAGAAACATTTTTACTGCTGTAATGTTTATTCGATGTGTACACCAACATGTTCAACCTCATCCAATAATAATCCTTATGCATGTTTACATGATACTAGCTAATTTCACCACCAAGCCTCGCTTTCGAATTCCAAACTTTAATCAATTTTATCAAATTTTATCATGACCGAATTCCCAAAGCAACAAAGATTGAAATAACACACACACATAGAACGGTATGCACGTGCCGGAGGTTGAGAATAATTTCGTGTAAACGAGACTTGGTGGTGAATTTGGAGAAACTGACGTAATTTTACATAAGGCGTATTGTTATTTAACACCGTATATCTCCATTAGGCATATTGCGATATGACATCCACTGGACATGGTTGGACACTGGTCGCTCGTTTTTCAAACAACGACGTCAAAAACTGGATGAAGGACACTGGGAACTGGTGGTATGATAAGAATTGTCGCTTTTGGGAAACAAGTGATCCGTCCATCAACACGGACATGATATCGCCAGCATTCTGGTTGGTAAGCGGGAACGAGTTCAAGATTACGCGCCAGTGATGACCCTCAACACACTCCTTTGTTGCAGACCCACAGGTAACTGTCTGGGTGGACAGACATTCCGGTCCAAAGTCACAAGCTACGGTGACTTCAGGAATGGCGCAGTTTGGGCCACTGACCAATGCCTGGGAAGTTGCAGTATTCAATATGGCGGACTGTACCTGACAACAGATGGATTTAAACAGGCAGCATGCCAGCGGAAACATCCAAGGCAACCAGGCGATCGGCTTCTGGTGTGACTGGGGGCTGGAGATGGAGCAGTACTTATGATTGGTGGAGGAGGTTCCAGTTGTTCACGTGCTGATCACGGGATTGGAATAAACAGAAGATAATGAAGCTTCCTTTGAGTTTTAGTGGAAATATGAATTGACTTCGGTAATGATGCTTACCCTGTGCCAGCTATTTTCTATTCTTTAAACTTGTGGATACGTTGATTAGTGAGGATCCACATAGAAGTTCCTTCGTACAACTTACATGTATAAAAAACAAAACAAATTTCTCCAGAAAACACATTTTCTGTTTGATCGATATCCTGATCATTGTTCACATAAACAAATTAAACGTACTCTTGACACAAACACTGGCTTGAATATTCAAGTTACTCAAGCTGTTGAAATATTTTATCGCGAATATGCTAAGACCCATATCAGGCCAATAGTATTTAGATAAGGAGTGAGTTGGCAGAAGGAGTTTGATTTGCATCTAGGCTTGTTTATTTAAGGTATTATGGCCTAATGGTCTAGTAATTAAGAGATTTAGGGGTCCAAAACATCCACGCGTTGTCCTCGATTATCGCGAGTTCAACTTATTTGTAAATGATAGCTACCATTTAAATTTACAAGGTTTAGGGGTTTTGACAGAAAAAAAATATATACCTTGCCTTGAGTGTGCTATTTAATTATATCGAGTATTCATGGTTTCATATTTCTGGTTAATGTATTAAGTTCGGAAAACAATTTACATACTACGACCATAAAACTATTAGGTTATCTCATTAAAAACGACTTCATTTTTCTTTGCTTCTGTAATGTTGTTTTCTTTTCGTTGGATGTTTTTATATAGTATTTGTTCGTTCGTTTGTTTGCTGATTCAAGTCTTTGTAATATAATCTTAGCTTTGTGTAGTGATGTAGACCATTTCTAGAACCACTGTCAATAAACGACAACATATTGTTTATCACAAAATGGATGTCAATCCAAGAGTATGATAAAATTAGTATTAACAGTAAAAAACCGTGTATTGAGAACCTGCAGGTTAAAAATTTGGCAAATTAGCCCCAATATTTTAAGAACCACATGAGCTTGACAAATGAAGCTGGTTCTTATTTGATAAAATAGTAAAACAAAACTAGTAAAAGTCAGTCAGACCAAATGTACACTGGAGATCTATGAGCACAATGTACAGTATACATCCGATTGCCTATATCGACTGATTAATACATATGCACTCCAACTGTAACTCTGTGGTAGTTCCAAGGTATAGACTTAGAATGTAAACGGCGCTTCCTTATAGTGTTAAGTGGAAGTCCTACTCTTTAAAATAACCTATTTAAGAACCTAAATAGTCTGATTTTGCACAAGACATCCAATATGTAAGAACCATTTCAGCCTGAATTGTATAAAAGTGTTTGTTTTTGCTCCATGCATATGCTACTACGAACAGTCGCTTTGCTGGAGGATGTGTTCAGCGAAAGGGATAGGGTAGTAGGCCTTTCGATCTTCCCTCTTGGAGCTGACTAGGGACTATTATAGTTCACCACTAAATTTTCTTTGATTCTGATTGGCTTAAATCGAACACGTGACGTGATAGTGTTCATCCGCGGAGAGACACTGTCAGGTAATAGTGCCCGTCGGGCAAAAAAAACCCGGATCGATAGTGCCCGCCTGAGCGAAAAACAACCGTTTTGTGCAGTTTTGAGCTAAACAGTTGAAAGAATAAATTAAAAAAATAGCAAGAATTTACTCTCTATCAAATCTCTCATAACATATGGGCATGCACGAAGTTTGGAACGAAATATTTAATGGCAAATTCCTGTAAATGTACCACAAGTGCGAATGAAAGAGCACTAAACAATTTAAGCTTACGGAAAGATCGGTAAACCGACACAAATTTGTCCAAAAAATGACAGCCTGTTTACACCACAAGTTTAAGCTTAGCCTATTCAGCATTGTTACCTTGTATTTCCAAGAGGCTTGTCAATTCCAGCTTGAATCAGCACAATAAATATCGCCGTTTATGAAGCTTAAATACGGCAGTTCGTCAAGCGTTTGCCCGCAGTAAAACCTTCGACTCCGTTCAGTTGTCCGTTTGACTTGTAAAATGAATATAATGTTCAGCTCTACAATTATTTCCGATCTTCCCATTTTGTACTAAATCATTTGCACAATTTTCCAGAATATATGAAACTTTAGAAGAGATTGAGCGAAGAAATAATCCGAAGAAAACTTTTTGTCCTGCTTTCTTTTGATTCAACTGACTTGGCGGAACCCGCGCCAGGTTTTGCCGCCGTTTTTCATACAAATCATACTTCATTTAGATGGAGCTGAAAAATCCCTCAGTCGATTTATAACTTTTGAAAAGTAATTACTAATAGCGAAGTTTAACCTAAAGTTTTGTATGTATTTACGAGACAAAAGTTGAAATGCAAAACTATTTTTGAAGCTCCAAGCGTCGCAGTGTGTTAGAAATCGAAATAAATAAATTGATGTCGTTTTCAGTTTTAGGCCGCCACACGGAAAATTAGTGGTGAACAATAACGACAATAGAGTGTTTTTGTCTCGGAACTATCGGTCTGATAGTTGCCCTTGGAAATTTTATGTTCTAAAAAACTAGCATATAAGCCCTCGAACTTCGTTCTCGGGCTAATATTTGTTTTTTAGAACATAAAATTTCCGCGGGCAACTATCAGCCGATAGTTCCTCGACAGAAACACTCTATTGTTATATTATAGTTCACCACTAAATTTTCTTTGATTCTGATTGGCTTAAATCGAACACGTGACGTGATAGTGTTCATCCGCGGAGAGACACTGTCAGGTAATAGTGCCCGTCGGGCAAAAAAACCCCGGATCGATAGTGCCCGCCCGAGCGAAAAACACCCGTTTTGTGCAGTTTTGAGCTAAACAGTTGAAAGAATAAATTAAAAAATAGCGAGAATTTACTCTCTATCAATTCTTTCATAACCATATGGGCATACACGAAGTTTGGAACGAAATATTTAATGGCAAATTCCTGTAAATGTACAACAAATGCGAATGAAGAAGCCGACACAAATTCGTCCAAAAAATGACAACCTGTTTACACCACAAGTTTAAGCTTAGCCTATTCAGTATATTGTTACCTTGTATTTCCAAGAGGCTTGTCAATTCCAGATTGAATCAGCACAATAAATATCGGTTACGAAGCTTAAATACGGCACTGGTTCGTCAAGCGTTTGCCGTGAAACCTTCGACTCCGTTCGACGGTTGTCCGTTTGACTTGTAAAATGAATATAATGTTCAGCTCCACAATTATTTCAGATCTTCCCATTTTGTGCTAAATCATTTGCACCAATTTTCCAGAATATATGAAACTTTAGAAGAGATTGAGCGAAGAAATAATCCGAAGAAAACTTTGTCCTGCTTTCTTATCAACTTGGCGGCCCGCGCCAGGTTTTGCCGCCGTTTTTCATACAAATCATGCTTCATTTAAATGGAACTGAAAAATCACTCAGTCGATTTATAACTTTTGAAAAAGTAATCCGAAGTTTAACCTAAAGTTTTGTACGCATTTACGAGACAACAGTTGAAATGCAAAACTATTTTTTAAGCAGTCCAAGTGTCGCAGTGTGTTAGAAATCGAAATAAATAAATTCATGTCGTTTTCAGTTTTAGGCCGCCGCGCGGAAAATTTAGTGGTGAACAATAACGACAATAGAGTGTTTTTGTCTCGGAACTATCGGTCTGATAGTTGCCCTTGGAAATTTTATGTTCTAAAAAACTAGCATATAAGCCCTCGAACTTCGTTCTCGGGCTAATATTTGTTTTTTAGAACATAAAATTTCCGCGGGCAACTATCAGCCGATAGTTCCTCGACAGAAACACTCTATTGTTATAATAGTGCCCGTCGGGCAAAAAACCCCGGATCGATAGTGCCCGCCCGAGCGAAAAACACCCGTTTTGTGCAGTTTTGAGCTAAACAATTGAAAGAATAAATTAAAAAATAGCGAGAATTTACTCTCTATCAATTCTTTCATAACATATGGGCATGCACGAAGTTTGGAACGAAATATTTAATGGCAAATTCCTGTAAATGTACAACAAATGCGAATGAAAGAGCACTAAACAATTTACCTAAAGATCGGTAAACCGACACAAATTCGTCCAAAAAATTATAGCCTGTTTACACCACAAGTTTAAGCTTAGCCTATTCAGTATTGTTACCTTGTATTTCCAAGAGGCTTGTCAATTCCAGCTTGAATCAGCACAATAAATATCGGTTACGAAGCTTAAATACGGCAGTTCGTCAAGCGTTTGTCCGCAGTGAAACCTTCGACTCCGTTCAGTCCGTTTGACTTGTAAAATGAATATAATGTTCAGCTCCACAATTATTTCCGATCTTCCCATTTTGTGCTAAATCATTTGCAAAATTTTCCAGAATAGATGAAACTTTAGAAGAGATCGAGCGAAGAAATAATCCGAAGAAAACTTTTTGTCAGTCCTGCTTTCTTTTCATTCAACTGACTTGGTGGAACCCGCGCCAGGTTTTACCGCCGTTTTTCATACAAATCATACTTCATTTAGATGGAACTGAAAATCACTCAGTCGATTTATAACTTTTGAAAAAGTAATAACGAAGTTTAACCTAAAGTTTTGTACGTATTTACGAGACAAAAGTTGAAAAGCAAAACTATTTTTGAAGCTCCAAGCGTCGCAGCTGTGTGTTAGAAATCGAAATAAATAAATTAATGTCGTTTTCAGTTTTAGGCCGCCGCACGGAAAATTTAGTGGTGAACAATAACGACAATAGAGTGTTTTTGTCTCGGAACTATCGGTCTGATAGTTGCCCTTGGAAATTTTATGTTCTAAAAAACTAGCATATAAGCCCTCGAACTTCGTTCTCGGGCTAATATTTGTTTTTTAGAACATAAAATTTCCGCGGGCAACTATCAGCCGATAGTTCCTCGACAGAAACACTCTATTGTTATAATAGTCCCTTTGCATAATACGGTCACATGACCATGTCAATCATAAAAATAGGGGGTAGTACAAAATGGTTGCCAGAAATGGAAAGAGCATGATGAAATTAGTAAGGTTGCCAATTTTGAGACCAATGTTGCTTAAGCGTGAGATTTTATGGTAGTTTGAAAGTTTGAACAATTTAAAGGATGTGTATGGCTGGATGGCAAGGCTTGCCATTCAGCCATACAAGTCCTTTAAATTTTAAGAACTTTCAAACTACCATAACATTTCATGCTTAAGCAACAATTAAGCAAACTTACCTATTTCATCATGCTCTTTCCATTTCTGGCAACCATTTTGTACTACCACCTACTTTTATGATTGACATGATCATGTGACCGTATTATGCAAGGGCATATTGGAGCGAGATTATTCACCAGCATTTGTTGTTGGTCTTTCGGACCAAGAGACTCGAAACGTCGAGTTTCGGTTTCGAGTATTACGAATAATAAAGCCAGCAACGCACAGGGATCCTAGTACCGGTCAAGCGTTTAATAACCTTAAATATTAAATATGTTCAAATGTGTGCTTATAATCAAGTATATTTATATACGAGTTTTTTTCACTTTCTGAAGTTCGGTTCAATTGCATGAATAGATCGAATAAAACATGTGGTTTCATTGTATAACTAACTAATTCGTCATGTTAATCCCAGTAAAAAAACATCTATCAACCAGTGATAAGTCAACCACGGTAACTAATTATTGCAATTATTGTGATTTAAATTACCATTGTTATTAATGGTATTTAATACTGTACGTCACAAAAATTCGTCTTGTTATAATCCCATTAAAAAGCATTTATTAACCAGTGAGAAGTCCACATTATATGCTTTACTCAAGGTGGCTCGTAAAAGTTTAGACCATTCCGTCTTTGGCATTCTATCACGGGCTCGCCAATGATGTTAACCACTAACTTTTAAAACAAATGTGTATAGCTTTGGCTAATTAAGGAGCAACTTGAGATACCTCTGACATTAAAAAAAAACTATTTAAATGTTGACCTTTCGAGGCCAATAATGTCAAAACTACTCGGTGAAAGCTTCTCATTTTGATATATTTTTTTGTCTAATCCACCAACAGGCATTTTAATTTACATTTTGTTAAGGTGGCTCTGAAGCCTACTTACATAATTTCTTTAAAATATTTTCTTTAGAATTTTGACGTTATTCACATCTGATTATGTTCATTGACAAACGCTTTACAGATAAACTCTTGATGTTTCTTATAAGCATCATCGGGCTAGCTGTAATATAATGCCAAAGACTGGAACGTCTAAAGTGTTTTGAGCCAGCTTAATATTAACATAATCACATAAACCATTGAAAAATAAACAGATATATCGCACGATGTATTTGAATCAGTACTTATAATGTTCATGCATGCACCCTCCAAGTTTCATTGCCGTAGCATCAATACTATTGAAGTTATGGAGGGGAAGGGGAAATGGAATCCCACCTCCGGTCTGAATAGGGTTAACGCAGGATGGCCGACAATATTTTCAGAGACACATTCGACAAGTCTTTCGTATGTGGGCATATTTAATATTTAAGAGCGCATCCCTTTTTTGAAAGCTTTACATTAGATAATTTTGTGTGGTAGAACAATAATAATTATACCATAATTCAATTATAATATAATTAATACAATTATTCTACTAGAATAATTATATTCCGAGCTCAATCGAGCTTTTTTTCTAGAGATAAATACAATCGAGCTTATTGAGTTTAATTGTCTGTCCTTACATTTTGGAACACTCTCGTTTTCTCAAATGTCCACCTTGTTTTATGACAGTGTAACACATCAAGGTCAGCTAGGGAGTAATGGTATATCAGCATATCTTTAAAAAAAGAACCCCAATATAACCGAAATTAGAACGTCACAGAAGAGAAAATCTTATCCAGATCAAGGATAAATGAAAACGATTTAAAACTTTCAACATAATATCATTTTATATTGTGCTATCTTCAAAAATATCGTATACCCAATTTAATACCCCCAACCCCCCCCCCCCCCCCCCCACCACCCCCGTACATCGTAGACCCAAAATCCCTGGCTAACCCTGACGCAAGACTTGGGAATTTTTATATATTAAAGTGGCGAAAAGGTGTTGGAAGTAGACAGTGCAGTCTTTAAAATGTCTACTTTTCTTTGAGCTGAAGGTTGTAACTATGATGTTGAGATCTGCTGGGTTATTAAGGCTAGGCAGGAGCTGCTAACATTGAAGCTTGTGTCGATTACTGGTTTGGTGGGCTTGTTGAGTTTGATGGGGCCGTGGATACAGCTGAAAGATAAAAGTTAACAATTAATTGAATATACGCGATTAATCGCCGGGCCCCAAATAAACGCCGGGTTCAAATAAAAGTCATGTGACTGAAGGGGTTACCCTGTCTAAATATCAATTATTATTATTATTATTATTACAAGTGGAACCGGAATAAAAGCAATATATAATTTAATTGTCATAATGGAAAAGTGGTAAATATGATACCATTAAGTACTGCGGCCCTTAAGTTTAGTTTTAGTGGGGTTTAGAAATTGCCGTGAAAATCATGCAAATTTGTCTGCGTAGGAGGTTACAAACGTAGGTAGGAGTCAAACCTCTGACTGTAAAGTTGACAATACACTTCCGTCAATCATGCGTAACGATACGACGAGACATCTATTGCCAAGTGAATTTTGGTTTCGAAGGTTGCGTAGCATTGAAATGAGTGGTAATTTGCCACACAAAAAATATAAAACATTACAATAATAATAAAAAAAAGGGGGCCTATGAAGAAATCATAATTATATTAGGTCCCCTTGTTACATTACTTGTTAAGACAAATGTTGGAAACATGGAATGATTCACGGACGTTAAATAGGTCTAATTTATTCTGGAAGCCACTTAATGTAAACTGCATCATTGATGGCTTACAGTACATATTGAACTGTAGGTAGTGCCTGGTCAGAAGCTTACTGGCTTCCTGAGGGCTATGAATGTAATATCCTGCAAAAAAAAAACAAAGAGTAAATAAATTATTAATTAATGTTCTTGCAAGTTGGTTGTGTCCATACAACTATTAATATAATGACTTAATTTACAATGGTCACGTCTAGTTAAGTGTAACCAATCCATAATTATGAAAACTATTGGCAGTACAGTAAGGAACTCCCCGCTAACTCAAACTAATTATTCCTTTCCTTGGCTCAAATTTACCCCGACAACTCAAACTCTATTTTTACATTGATCAGTAAACCACAGAGTGTCAGAACATAGCTTGTTGATAACAACGTGATAATGTATGGAAACATAATTCAAGCCCATGAAAGACCGATAAACATCTGGTCGATCACTGTTGACATAGCAGGGTAATTCGTTTCCGGAGTAACTGAGAGCCTGATCTGTTAGTCACGAAATTATTCTGAACCACTTAACTTCACCATCGAAAGACAACATCATTAACTTATAAAACAAACTAATTGTACCAAAAATGACTTGTGAATGAATAATAAAACCCCAATACCTTATTAATTATTAACAGGATACTTGAAATTTAATACCAACCCCACTAACTCAAACTATTTTTTGTTTCCCTTGGGAGTTTGAGTTAGTGGGGTTCCCTGGATGGGATGCTAGTCCATCGCAGGTTACCCCTGTTGCCGGTACCAATTTATACTCCTGGGTAGAGTAAGGCACTGTGAGAGTAAAGTATCTTGCCCAAGAATACAATACAGTCACACCGGCCAGGGCTCGAACCCGGACCACTCAGTCCGGAGTCCAGCACACTAACCATTAGGCCACCGCGTCTCCCAGTGCATTTATACATAAAAGTGGTATTTTAATGCATTTGCTATTGTCCTCCACAATTTGTTTTTGACAGAATTTGCTAAGTTTGGCTGATAAACTTGGCACATGCAAAAATGGGTAACATCTTAGCTGGATGAAAACATATAGCTCTGTGCAAGAATTATTACAGCGATTTCATCAAAAAGTTGCATACAAATGATCTACATGTACATATACATGTAGCAACTAAAATAATATCCAAGACAGTGCCACAGCATGGATAAAAATAGTTTTCAAGTGAGAGCAAACCCAGCAACAAAATCCAGCTTAAAACTGTCCAGCAACAAAATACACAGAGTCAAACATAATTTTTATCCCAATGTCAAGCAAAATACAGTAATTTTGAAGCTACAACTACATGTAGCATGGCATTTAACAACGCTGAATGGTCCAGACAAAAACAAACAGCAAAACAACTCTGAACCCATGCAGTGACAAAAATAATTTTGAACCCAATTTAACTCTGGACATTCCAGCAACAAAAACAATTTTTAACCCAGTGACAAATCGATTTATTTTAGAACAGTCAAGCGAGAAAAATAATTTTGAACCCAGCGTGGGCGACACAATTCTCTGTAACTCTGTACAATCGAGCAACTAATATAATTTTCATGAAAGCATCACTGAAAGCAGACAAAAATAGCGACCATGCTATTGCATGCAGTTAGTTTCCTCAGTAAAACTAAATTTAATCATTTCCCACAGTATCTGTCAAAACCAAACCAAACATCGTGGCCAGGGCGAAGCAATATATATTTTCGCGAATGAACTTACCTTATATAGAACTGCTGATCATTCCCTCAACTTATGTCTCGATAAAGAAGTCCAGTCCTTAAAAATGCTTAAACGGTAACGACAGACCGATGTTTTCACGTACTCGACAAGCCCAAAACGTGTACGTGAGTTCCAGCGCCATGAATGGTATAAATAAGCTTACACCTCGCCAAAAGCCCTGGTCTGCCTCCAGATATGTACGCCAAGGTTTTCCACCGAATGAAACACTTACTGAATACTGGTAGCTCAGTCTGTTTCCCTCAACAGCTGATGACTCGACTTGAGCAACCAACATCAAAAGCAGTTTTGTTGGCTGTCCAAAAGCACTACATGCAAACCTCGAGCAAAAAACAGAGCAAAACAAATCAATCTGGGTAACCGCTGGTCAGCGCTGAGTACGACATGTAAGATAGCAATAGTGTCTCGTTCCACACTTCGACCCAGGCTTTCGAACCCAGTCCCTGTCGGTTATTAAGGCAAAAGCAAATCCATTCTATGAATATAGCGGAGATTTTAGAAAAAAACTGTCACATCATATAGGAAGAGGATAAGCTCAAACCTCTCATCGAAGTTTGCTTTTAGTTTTTACCTTAAAAACCAATGAACAGTAGAGCAAGCCAACATGGTATAATGCATAATCTGCTTATCATTAAAAGAAAAAAATAATAATCGCCCTTTTAACAAACCTTACTGAATTATTTACCATTTTTTTCAAAAAAATTGCTGTTTTGTTGAGCATAATGTACTTTTAAAGCAATGTAAATATTCAAAGCAATCTGGTCACGTGACTGATGACGTCACACTTACAAAGTTGCCAAAAACGTGTTCTTCGCATAAACATCTATCAACATGTAGATTTTGGTTGCTATGCACCTTACGCTTTATGAGATATCGCAGAACCAAATTTTCACAAATTTTTGCTCTCGTGTATAGCCCCCTTAAATTTAAAATGCCAGATGTCAACTGGCCATTTCAAAATGCCCCACATCAATGTCTTGCTGACTACGGTGATTGCTTTTCAATTGATAGAGGCCTGTTCTCACAGTAAACAAAAACGCATTTTCGGGCGTGGTCACGTGACTAATGACGTCATCACACCAAGTTTGATATGAGAGTTATTTTATGATAAGTGTCATTCCCTTATGGAGTTTCATCCCTCTGGGCCTCAAATTGACAAAGTTATTTGGCATTGAAAAAATCCAGGTGCAAAGGATTCTGGGAAGGTTCTTATCATTATTATATATTGCTTTTATAATTATTATTATCTATCAGGTTGAGTTTTTGTTAAACGCCCCCGCATCTATCAATAGGTGTAATGATTTAGGTTCACCAGCCACCACGGTACAACAGTTTACTTTATCAGTTTCGTTCACTCCACACTCTACAGGCTGACGAACGAAAAAAGCCCAGGAAGAATAGGCTTGATCAAATGTTTGCTAATGCCGTCTACAATCCTGCTTAAAAGCTTTGGGACACTTCACATTTTCTTCCGTCAAATGGTCTTTGTCTTCACCTCTCCCCTCCCCCCTACCAAACAATGTTGATTTTTTCTTCTGTTCAATCTATTCACAAGATGTCAACATTGTTTAGGGCTTGGGAGGGAGAAAAAATGTAGTAATGAATTTAAAATTTACAAATATTTGACTCTGGATTGCAGAGAACGGTTAAGAAATGTACCAAGATGAAAAAAAGCACCTGCAGATTAATTGTAGTGCTAATTAAACCTATTGTTTGGCGACGGTTGTGATTTTCTTAATCAAAGGGAATCTCGGCTGAAAAACAGTTTTAGCGTCAAAGTATACTTAATGGTTCCCTTTAACAGGTCCTGGGATTTAAGTCGATAACTCCGTAACTGGTTCGAATGCGAAGTGTTTGGTTTTCCGTTTAAATATCCCGCTCGCCGCCATGTTTTCATTATGGTAATTTGTGACGTCATTGCGTGGTCGGAGAATTCAATATGAGTCTACGGAAAAATATTTCGCGGTAGAACTGTCCATTATTGAGCCGGAATACACACTAAAAGCACGCACATGTCTCTAAATTCACCCAATGTTGTATTTAGCGGCGCATTGAAAACGCACGACCACGCACTGACGTCATAATCTCCCATCAAACTTTGCGAAAACAAATATGGCGGCGCGCGGGAAATTTGAAAGCAGAAACAAATCACCTGGTATTCAAACCAGTTAAAGAATGATCGACTTCAAACCCCCAAACCAGTTTTACACAAACACCAACTTATGATTTGTAGCAAAACTGTTTTTTTTTTAGCCGATATTCACTTTAAACTCGCTAATATGAAGTAATGTAGTACTAGGATATAACTGATCCTACCTTCGAAACGTATTAAGAATCCAGGTTTATTTACGCTCGAGTCAGATTTGAACTTAACAAATAAGGACCTTCCCGAACTTTCGACGACTTTACCCTGCAGATGTCCATGGTATTTGCCAATCTTTGGAGAAGACGCGGAACTTCCATCGTAGACAAACAGAGAATCGAAGCCTCGTTCAGTTGAGAACGACTTGAACACGAGTCGAACTCGGTGCGAGGAATTGATAAGCCAAGAACAACGATCGCTGTTGTTGTACTTTTTAGGGTAATTTGGACTGTTTATTGTTCCTGGTTCTTTGTTCGTGGTTTCATTACAGCTGAAATTGATAACTTGAACTCGAAGGGGAACAACTGGAAAATAATGTAAAGAAGGTAGATGAAATATTTCAAATCGTTATACTAATTAACAATTCGAATATGAGCTCGAGATTTTTACGATGTGATAGTTGATGAGGCCGTAGGCCGAATCATCTATCACATCATATAAATTGAGAGCGAATAATCTAATTTGTTTAGTAAAAATCATAACAATTTTCTAGTATTACATGTAACTCTAAATCCTCCTCCGAAACTTCGAAACGAGCAGATCGAACGGCAATTTTGTAGAGGACCTCCAGCCACAGCACACTAATGGCTGATAGTATACGAGTAGCTCAGCCAATCAGATTGTCTCATTTGCCTTAGTATACTAGTAGATTGTTAACTGTAGATTGTAAACTAGCCACAAACTGAAGGGGGAAAAATAGTGCATATCGATGACAATATCGAATCATTCACTGGCAGTTTCTTGGTGAGAACAATGACCAAAATAATTCAATAAGTAATACCCAAAAAGTAAAAAGCGTTGGATGGAAACAATTCCCAAGGATATAAGCTGTGGTGGATACACAATTTGAATTTTGGAGAATGATTGTACCAAACAGTAGAACAAATGAAATATTTTGAGAGTCTCGTAGAAAAATAAAATGTTGCATTTTCAAGTCAATTGCCCTGGCTTGTGATTTTTGTTCATGAAAACGAAACGTAATCATATACCAACAGTTTTTCTCTGTATGCGCTCAATGCATTCTCGTTCCCAGATTCTCTGATTCTTTTGGTCACGTGGTTGGCGAAACGGAGGCTCTGGTCTCAGCCGTAACCGGATGTCCGAAAATTACGGACATCCATTCATTAATTCGTGTTGCGCATTCATTTTTTTATCAGCCAATGGGCGACCAGGGCTACTCATTTCTGGCGCAAAGAAAAAAAAGAGGAGCTCTGGGAACGAGGATGGCGCTCAATAATGAGTTGCACTGCATGTCAATTTGAACTAAGATGACACTAACCAGCGGTTTCGCAACTTCTTCCTATCCAGTCTTTTGTACAAGTGCAAGTGTAGTTTTTGTTATTCCCAACACAAGAACCACCATTCTCACAGGGTCCACTGTAGCACCTATTTAGATCTGACAAAACAAAATGAGTCAGATAATCAGTCAGTCAGGTTCCTTCCTTCCTTCCTCCCTTTCACTTCTCAAACTCATTTTAATTCATCAAGTTAAAACAAAGGAAATCATAACCGTGTCGGAGGTTTGGACACCCGATCTTAATTAGCATAGATGTTACGGTTTTATTTCTCCATTTACTCCTTACTCCGTTCGATTGAGAAGATTTCTCAAACTCATTAATAATTCATGAGGTTATCAGCCAATGACGGGAAAGTATTTCGTCACATGCATGAATCTAGATACCCAATGAAAACCAATATCCAAATCACTAGTGATCTGGATATGCGTTTTTATTGGATATCTAGATTCTTGTGGCATTTATATGACTTAGACTTAAACTAAATACTTATCATAGAAGCATTTTTCAAAGAAAAAAGAATTCAATGTTTTACCAGCTGGAGTCGAACCTGTGACCTTCCGCACAGCAGTCGGACGCTCTACCATTGAGCTACAAGATACTTGAATGACTTAGAGCATTAAAGTAGATTATAATCATGCTTGAAATGCAAAATAACAAATTTTCACTAATTTACATTTGACTTCATGATCATGTTTCCCCAACGGATTTATAAACTGTTAATTAGAAGTGCAAAACAATATTTCATTACTACTATTCAGAGCTTACGTTTGGTAACCGTAAATTAAGAACTGGAAAACAATGCGGGTCAACTACTACTAATTAGTGCTTTCTTTTTAAAGCTTTTGTTTGAGAAGCAATCTAAAAAACTCGTGCTTCGGGTTTTAAGCGGCCTCGTGCTTTCATTTGTTTCTCGATCTTTGGATACCACGATGAAACCCTCGCACTCGTTTTTTATATACTACATATCAAACACTTAAGTGTTTCATCGGCTATCCAAACACCTCGAATTTCGTCAAAAATACTCCGCTGCGCGTCGTATTTTCAGCTCTCTTCTCGGTGTTTGGACATCCCGTCTTGTGTTTGATATATTACTTAACTCACTGACGTTCGATAAGAATTATCTCAGCTTCGAGATAACAAATCGGCGGGGCAAGCACTGGGCATTATTTTGCAGTTGCTTTCTGCCCTTTTCAGAAGAAGAATAAAGAAGCATTCAAATAAATGCTTACCCTTAGCTCGCCATTTGGCCTTCAATTTCCATGCCTTCTCTTGTTCTCGGTAAAGGTGTACACCAACAGCTGACGCTAAAAGTCGTAAAAAAGAAAAACATGAAGATCCCAGCTAGTGGTGCTTATCATTGGAAGAGTTGCCTTCAATAAAAACGGGGCCGGGAAGTTACTGGACAACTTTTGGAAATGCCAAAAAAAAAATAACTGTCATTCGCCATTTTTAGCTAATAAATGCCTTCACTATAATCTGTGCATTCATGTAAGGAACAGTTATATATCTACATATACTGTAACACAACCATATATTCTTAATTCAAGCATCACGTATTGTCTACATTATTTTGCTATAGATTGTTCAAGAGGGTGAACGAAGTAGGTATGGCAGCTGACTGAGCAGTGAAAGTAAAAATGCATTTTGGTTTCATCAGTGACTGTTACAACTGTATTCTAGCAAGTCTAATTGTTTTAGTAAAAATTATAACAAATGTCTTGTAATAACTCTAAATCTTCTTCCAAAACTAAAGAGAAACGAGAAGAAACCGCAATTTTGCAGATGACCTCCAGCCACTGCACACTAATGGCTCAGCCAATCAGATTGTCTCATTTGCATTAGTATACTAGTATATGTTTTACTAATAACAATTACAATGACAATGACAACGTTCTTGTCATTTAATATGTAAAGAACTGGGAACAATTTAAAATATCTGACTTTTCATATAATAAAAAAACAAGTACCTCCCAGATGTTGCCATCGTTATCAGTCAATTTATACACAGAAATGGGAGCATCTGTAAAATTATGACCCGTCTCTGGGACAAAGGCAATCTCCGTGGCTAAGATTGTGGTACTTTTATCTCTTATCATTAACCAAGACCCCTTCGTAATGGACACACATTTGGTGATATCGCATCGTACGTAGGATTTCCTGTTTCTCGCCACACCATAAATCATGTCCTGTATTTTGTCGTAGCCAAGAATGCTGACGATGCGTCTGTCCATGGCTGTGGAAAAAGAAGAAGAAGAAGAAGAAGAAGAAGAGGAAGAAGAAGAAGAAGAGAGCCCACTTTGAACTTATCATCATCGTATACTAGCGGCACGTGTTGGCGAGCAAACTAACTTAAACTTCATAAACTATATATTATTGTTTGTTTGTTTGTTTGTTTGTTTTGTGAGTTATTATTTTATCTTGTTCAAAACACCTTGACGACAATGGTAGGGTAAAAAAAAATGATTTTAATCTCACGGGCAAGGAGTAGTCACAGTTTATCAAAAGATAAAGTATTCATAATTAAGATAACAAGTATTTAGACAACATTTTTTGAGCCAAAAATGGAGTAATTAACTGCGTGTGTTTTAAGGTTACTGTCAACCTTCAAAGGACGATTTTTTGCAAAATTTGTTTTTCAAGCCAAATTAAAGACTACTATTTTTCTGCATTTTCCAAAAAGAATAATTTGAAAAACTTGAAATGCGCGTGAGTTATCGACAAAACCGTGTTTTCAAATAAAAGTAAAAAATCCACTAAGGTGTTATAAGGCAATTAGAATGTGTCAACCGCAGAGCTCCCCGTGACGTTTTTTCACGGCAATCTCACCCCGCGCCTCGTATTTCACGTCGCTTTGTTTATTGTGTTTATACTTGTCTTGTAATTTATGACACCAAAATCTACGCTTCCGTACGCCGTTTATGGAGAAAAAGAGAGGATAGGGCTGTTATCAAGGAAAGCTTTAATACCCGCGTGCATTTATAGCTGCAAACAACGCTTGCTTTGGATGAATTCCAGTTTCGTCGACGCCACTTTCGCGAGCCTTTTTCGTTCTTTGTTCTTCCCGTGCATTCCGCTGCGGTTGATTTCTTTTCCACTGATTCGGTTTCGCCGATGAATTTTGTGCGCCAGACTTCACTTTTCCCAATATTCTCCTGTCGCTAAGCATGGAAATGTCGTTTCCCGTGAATTTCAATAGACTGCCTTGTCACGAGGCTCTCTGGGGGATTCCTATGTTGTGTTCTATTGGTCGGCGGCATGACCGCATTCACACCCGCTATGATTAAGTGTGAAAACTACAAAAATATTTTCTGCCCGAAAACTCCGGATTTGTTTTTGTGTGAATTCCCTCTCTTCAAATGAATTAACAGGGTATGTAGATTTGTTGGATTTTAATGAAATTTGGCCAAAATGTTTGTTAGTCATTAATGCACCAAAGTGTGTGAGGCTTTAACGAAATTCGAAATATTTTTCGCGTGGCGTCCCAGCGCGTGACACGCATCGAAAACATATCCATTGTCTAACTTTAAAATAGATTTTTTCGGGAACCAATAAGAGCATTGAAAAAGCCTCACACACTTTGTTAGCCCATTATCTCCTGAATGATATAGTTCAGATTGTTTTGATGTCCGCGGTAACACGAACGCTTGTAACTCATTTAAGCAGACACCGTCAGTTTTGCGTTCGAAGGCTTGCGCGCGCCTAACAGAACAAAAACGGACAAAAATAGTGCTTTTATCGGATTCTTCATTCTATTACCTTTACAGTGATATATAGTTTTCTAGGGTTTCTTCTAAAACAACGCGCATAGGAAAGATTTCCCGGAAGGCACCCTCGAAGGTTAACAGTAACCTTAAGTGCACTGGTAAGTATATAATGATAACGAGATAACCCAATATCCAGTGGATAGCATTTATAGTTTGTTTTTCCAACACTTCCACTGGATAGCGATTTATCTGATGGATAACGTTATCTAACCTTTAACAACTGGGATGAGGGTAGAGGGAGGCTATTTTAGAGTTATTACGTAAAGTATGTTGCCGGAGG
Organism: Desmophyllum pertusum; assembly: GCA_029204205.1. Taxonomy (NCBI): domain Eukaryota; kingdom Metazoa; phylum Cnidaria; class Anthozoa; order Scleractinia; family Caryophylliidae; genus Desmophyllum; species Desmophyllum pertusum. The sequence continues at coordinate 2,141,141 of MU827307.1, read as the reverse complement.
ACAAAACAAAATGACCCCCGCCAGCGCTAGAACCCGGACAGCACGATCCAGAAAAATACATATATCAATATAATTGTATTCCTTTAAAATTACAAGTAATCACATAGTATAGATGTTATGTTGTTTAAATATCTTATTTACCTATCCAACTTTCATCGTCTACGTATTTTCTTATGTAGCAAACGGATTTACCGCTGTAAAAAGTAAAAAAAAAAATAACAATATATAATAAATGTTAAAATTGCATGGGAGTCTACATGTGCCGGAAGGGAGTGCGTGAATGTAAATGAAGCAGTCACTCAATCACCACAATTATTTGGCCCTATAAATTTCATTTTCACGGAAAAACTGAGAACTACATACATATTCATTCTAATGAAATAGATCATGTAGATGAAAGCAATGATCTTTCTAAAAAATGTTTTTTTTTTCAGTTGGCTGTTTTGGGAAATCTCATGCATCCAAGTTAAATAAATAACATGACATTTTAAAACATTATTTCAGGCCATTACATCCCATCGCTCGATGTCAATAACTCGTTCTTATTGTTCATTACTTAGCACCTATGATTTACAGGCAAAAGACATAAGGTCAATAATAGGCGGTCACCCAACGCAATAGACTAACACTTGTAGCTTAACTACAATAGTTAGATGTATTACTTACATGTACTAACTGAAACAAGTGACCAATATCAATGGGAAAACCGCACAAAAGGCTTTCCTATAATAAATAACTTGATGGGTAAAATTAATTATAATTATTTAAATGACCGTAAAGGTGGTGCAATTGTCACCATTTACCTGGTTACATCTTTATTGCATAAGAAAAGTATTCGATTGTCAGCATCTAAAAGGATACTTCGTTGATACACTGGAGGCTTATCTGCAAAAAGATTAATGTACAGTTACCAAAGAACAACACATTTATATATCAACAGGCATAGTCGAGTCATAGCCAGAGGGACCGGAGGCAGATAATAAAAAATGTGGCATGTATATTGAGAAAGAGAAGCATTCCCCATATATGAGTCTCTTCTAATTATTATTATTTTTCAGTCCTTAGCTGAGCTATATATTTAACAGCACCACATGATTGGTCAGTTCGAGTAACGTGATGTCGGAGCCTCGATCAGAAATAAAAATAACTTACACGGCATGGCGCAAAGCTATTAAGACGGTTTCCGCTCAACATTCGAGCAATAAGTACAAAAATTAATTACTAAAAAACTACTCATAGCACGGTAACATTTTGAATACTATATGAAACATATCACTTTAATTCACTTCTCCAAGTGACCCCGCAATTAAATTCTCAAGCATTCTCGAGAAAGTTAATGTCAAAACCTCGTAAAAAAATGATAAAAACGCACGCCATTTTGTTTTGAACTGACACGAAGCGTCTTTTTAATTAAAATATGCAATGACTTCTCTCGCGGGGTCAGCTTTGGAGCTAATTTATCGATAATTTCTTCTTAACTGTATTCAAAATGTTACCGTGCTATGAGTATTTTTTTGGTAACTTAATTGTTTGCACTTTTTGCTCGAACGTCCAGCGGAAATTTTATCGTCTTAATAGGTTTTAAAAAATTGCCATGGGGAACCGGGAATCCTTCTCTTAGATAGTGCTCAAGAATTGATTTAAAGTGTTTCATATCATCTTTTCATGCGGGAAAAGAAAAATATTGATGTTTTAACTTACCAGTATTTTCTGCAGTTGACCTTTCCCCATACAGTTCAACGCGCATGCACACAGAGGAGATCGTTCCTATTGGTTGAAACTGAATGTATCGCGCCTTCACTGGAATAACCAGGTGATGCTTTGTTATAATATCCTCAACTAAGCTCCCAAGGAACTCCTGGAGATTAAATATTTATTTTTTAGCAGAGGCTGAATTGGAATTAAAGTAATATATCCAACACTCGAGACAGTGTTTCATCATATTTCCAAACATCGGGAAGAGAGTTGAAAAAACGACGCGTAACGGAGTATTTTTGACGAAATTTGAGGTGTTTGGAAATGGGATGAAACACTGTCTCGAGTGTTGGATATATATTCTCAATCGAAACTAAAACTAAGGGGAAACGGAGAAATAGAAGCGTAAAAAAAACTATGCTAATTATGATCAGATATCATAACCAGCGTCACGGTTCTGAATTCCTTTGTTTTAACTTGATAAATTATAGATAAGTTTCAGAAGACTTGTTATAACCCTGGACATGTCTCCTTGTAGTGGTGGTGCAACGTGCGTGTCTTATTGGTCCAAAGAGCTATGCTGGCTGGGGCATTGGCCCCCCTGGTAGGTTCAACGATGTCAGATTGGTCGAGGAGGAGAGGCCTGACAAAGAACAGCTAGCCGTGGATGGCCGCTTACGGGAATGTGTAAATACAGAGTTTGTATGAGCTAGAGTTCAAGTGCGGTTTTATCAAGGCGGCCGTAAGTAGAGCTGTCTACTTACGAGAGTGTCTGCTCAGATAGCTTCGACTGTATCACCATAAATAGAATGGCAAATGTAATTACAATACATAAAGTAATACACTCTTTTTTTTTATATAAGAACCTTTTTTATAAGAACGTTGAGGCTGAGATTGACCAAAATATATTCTTTCAAAACATTAACAAAATGTAACATTTCAAATATCTCAGTTGATACGCAGTTCAGATGAGCTCAAAATACTTGAATGCACATTATTTACAGTAACAACATGATATGGCAAAAACCGCTTAGGCTGTATTTTGGTCTTTTATCCAGGTTTCCTGCAGAGTTTCCTACAGTTTCACGTTCGAATCTTTTTTTGTGAAATTCTATGCCATGTAACTTAAGAACATGTTTTAAGAACGTTTTCAGGCTGAAATCGCCAACAAATAAGAACATTCGGTTTTGGTTCAGCCTCAGCTCGAAAATTAGATGTTCTTATATTAAAAAAAGAGTGTACACTCTCCAGTAGACTCTATGTTAGCAGGATTCATTATTTTTCTTCACAATTTATTCCATTTACTGTGAAAAGGAATCATCACCTTGTCGACCCCATTCTGTTGATAAATGCTCCAACTAGACCCATCCTCGGAATAACCCAACTTGTACCTTGCCACGCTTTCAAAACTGTCTTCATTCGTGTTGCGTGACTGAGAAGAAATCTGTTTAGAGAAAAATATAATATATATTACTCAGAAAAGCGTGAACACTTTGATTTAACGCGTGGATTTTACTTTGCCAAAAATGGTCTCTATTTTATACCTGTATAAATTTGAGTTCCTGACTATTGTTTTTGGACTTTGATCATATGTCAAGGTTAAATAAAATTGTTCACGCTTTTTTAATTCGCACAGTAATACGACGAAGCGAAGACCATTTTCAACTCGTGAATGCGAAATAAGTTAACGGATTATAGCATTTGGTGGACACATTTCAATCGCTAGATGGGCTGTAAGTTTTAATCGCGCTATTAATTTATGCATATACATTTATTCATTCCGCGAGTGAGGTCATAGGAGACTTTAATTGATCTGAAACTGAATTTCCCTGACGCAGTGTGACCAAGCAACTTTACATGCAACTGTATACAATTGTGTTCACACTACAAACTCTCTGATTGGTTGCAATTACTAACCGTTTTAATAGATCAGATTGTGTAAGCATGAGTATGATGTAACGTAACATTTTGCAGGCTTCATTTTATAACATAAATAAAAGAAATGGCCGCTTTGTGCTCACATAATCTTAATTTACTCGAGAGAGTTTGGGCCTGCGAATCGGGTTCAAAGAAACGTTCAAATTATTTATCTACACTACCACAACTATCCAATTGGCTTTTTTGGTAATACACTTAAGTGACTTACCGCTGTAATGACATGTATTTCATTCATATCAATTTGAAGAAAAAGCGGTTGTTCGTTGGAAGTTGCCGAACACCAAGCACTGTTAGAGTTTAAGCGGCCGCTGGAAGCGCTTGTCGTGACTGGATCAGAAGCGGAAGAGGCTGTCATCTGAGCGTCAGTAATTAACTGCTTCTCAACTCCGAGAGCAGGAAAGTCTTCTGTAAGGGAACAAAGCCATGTTTTCGTATATATACAATCAAATCTTTCGTAAGCGACCATCCAAAATATCAAGTCTAGGTGGTCGCTTATGGGAGATGCTCGCTAAATGAGAGGTCAGACCGCAAAGGGTCTATATTTTGAGCCATATATAGCCTGACGCTTGATCCATGGGGAAAATGCATACATATAACCAAAATGCTATAAAATATCCTTCAAGAACACATATATTAGTTTGAATGGATTTCAAAATGGTCATTGTAATTTCCAATTTCCTATAAAACAGTGTCACGCTGTTCATCTTAATATATCTGAGTTGCCTGGTATACAGTGACCATCGAATATCAGAAAAAATTTATCGCGTATGAGTTTGCATGTCAGTCAGAAAAAAAAGAATAGAAAACATAACGAATAATAATGAAACTGAGTAAAATAAAAATAAAACCTTGTGTTGGCGTTGCTGGAAGAATACACCCATAAACCTCGACCCGAAGAGCACTTTCTTTGTACCAGGTTCTCGGCTGTATTCGTAGAAAGCGCGTCGCAGCAAGAGACTGGTAAGCAGTTGGAACCGCGGTATCCCCATTATTTATATTGATAACAACCTTGTAATAAAATATTTTCAAAGTTTTAAAATACAGCAATTTAATGGATCTTTATAAATATTAATTGACTGATCAGTTACTTTTTGTTAGCAAATACGATGACCGGTGACGTGCGGAAGGTCATAGGTTTGACACCTGTTGGGACAACTCGGACATTTATTACCAAGTAGCTTGTGTCACTGACTGAATAATATGATATTCTTGATTATTTTATACACAACATAAACTGCAACGAAACTGCGTGGTTAGTATTTTTTAATCAATCAACAATAATTATTGCGATTAATCATCACGGACCTTTGGAAGTATTTGTTTTTCCATCTTCCACACCTCTCCATCGATGCTCGTAAAAGCATCAAACGTCTTGACATGCTCAGTAGAATTCGGTTTTCCCTGTAATACAATCTATAACGTCGAGGAAAGAGAGAACACAAGGCACGGTATGCATTATTAGTAGCTTCACCTATTTTATAAACGGGATGAAACCCATGTAACACCAAACGAGGATTCCATCGAACTTTCCGAACCACTGAATATAAATTTAAGGTTTAGGTTATTGTAATTAAATGGCTTTTCTTTATTTGTTTGTTGTGCGTCTATTCTGCCTCCCTATGTGCCTGTGTGTGTGCTTGTCTGTCCTCTATCTGTCTGCCTGCCTGCCTGCCTGCCTGCCTGCCTGCCTGCCTGCCTGCCTGTCTGCCTGTCTGCCTGTCTGCCTCCCTGCTGTCTGTCTGTCTGTCTGTCTGCCTGCCTGCCTGCCTGCCTGCCTGTCTGCCTATCTGTCTGTCTGTTTGCCTGCCAATTTAGTTCTGTCTGTCTATCTGCCTATCTGTCTGTCTTGGGTTTCCATGCAACGCATGTATATTCCCGTGAAAATAAATGCTGAAACTAAAACTGATAAATAGCAGACTTAAACTAACCATTTTCAGCTGAATAGGTGTCTCAAAAGCAATTTGTAGAAACTGCTCACCATCAGTAGAAGCATTTCCGTTAACTGGTGACCAGTACCCTGGCCCATCAAGCCGAGCTCGGTGGGGACTGTGACCAAGTGAATGATGGGTTTCTTTGTAGAATGATGATGAAAATAGCTGACCCTCCTTGATGCGCCCACTCTTCATACCCAGCGGTTGTACACAATCTGAATCTGGTATACAAACAGTAACAGATGATTGACATAAATAGAAAGTTAACATTGACTGTCTAGATCTAGCTGCACTTTTCTTTCTTTGGTCCAATTATTTAGAAAGGAAATGTGAAGGCCCGGGAGCCCATATTCTAAAGATCCAAATAATGTTTTTGTTCATACTTGACGTTTTTAATATCCAACTACGAAACCTACTACCTCTTTGCTCCTGGACCTGCCTCCTAGCTCTTACCTTAATCGTATTCGGCCTGTGCTTTTTTTTTTCGTACGCGAGCCTGGGGGAGGGGGATGGGGAAGAAAGTGTCACCCCTCCCCATGTATCTCGAAAAGTATTCACGCTAAATGAACTTATATGGTGTGTAAAGCAACCAAAAATGTTTATTTTAATGATAGTCAGGTATCATTTATGACGTCACATAACGCTAAAATGACGTCTTTCATAAAAAAGGATTTTCTGCCAGGCCGAATATCGTTAAAAATGTCACAATTTTAGGCTCCTTGTTGTGATATTGTAAAATAACAAAAAAACGTATTGTAAAGGTGCTATGGACTAACATTTTTCCTCTGTTTCCCATACAAACCTAAAACGTAGAAGTAGAAAGACGTATAAGCATTCTCTATGACTTTCTCTAGCTTTCTCCCGGTGATTGGGTCTGTGTAATCGTCTTGATCGCCGCTGTATGACAATGTAGCGATCACATGGGCAATGTGTGTGCGACCAGGCTCGGTGAGTCCATGAGGGTCAATAGACACATCCATTTGACCTGATAATTCATCGTTTAGTTCAAGCCTGTAGACCTGTTAAAACAAATTCAGTGGTAAAGTGTTGCCACCATTGTTGCTGGTTAAATTATCTGTCAACGGCTCGTATTCCATGTCTTTATAAATTACATTTAATAAAAACAAGAACATTTCAAATTTGAAGAAAAATGCCTATCAAAATATGGTTGTAGTTCGCGAACAAGGATACGAGGGAAGATATTATTCCAGTACTGTCCCGAGTAAGCTTGGTTAATAACAGATGTATTACCCGACATGTGGCTGAAAAAAGGATAACCCGTCGAATACTTAGGAAGTATCGGACCGGCAATAAAGCATTCTGATTGGCTGATTCTAGTTATTGGTCCTCTCAACTGACTGACTGACGAACAAGAACTACGGCAACTAGGGTTATATTGGAACGGCATCGAATGTAGAGCCCAGGATCGCGCTGAGTGGAGGAGTCTGGTAGATGCCCTATACACCACAGAGGAGCGAAGGGGATAATAAGGCTGTGTTCACACTTGGTGCCCGAGCACGGTGCCCGAGCACGGTGCCCGAGTACGATTCTCGCTGGGCACTAATGTGTACACACCTTTTTTTCAAGTTCCCACGCCATAATTCGAGCACGGTGCCAGTGCCCGAGTACAAGGTCTTGACCTTGTACTCGGGCACGGGCAACATGTCGATATCTTGAGAGAGCAACTGACTTAGACATGTAATAATTCCCAATATTGATAACACTTTTTATTAACTAGTAATACGTGAACGGAATATGACTACCTCGATGCCGTTCTGTTGTTCCGCATCTGGATACACTGATTCTGGAGATAAAGTAACCGAGCCAAACTCTGCTTTTAAAGAAGCTTGTATTTGGAGTGTTACTTGAGTTGCGGCTGACGATGAACTGCTGTCGTGAGTCAAATTGACGTGAAGTGTGGTTTTGTTTCTAAATAAAATAAAATAAAATAATAAAACTTGTAAAACAAGTTTATAAAATTGTGCTCATATAACGCACGCTTTCATATATTGGTTGCGTAACCAGCTTAGATCAGCTTATGTAGACATAGGTAGGACTTCATTGTAACATTTTGTAGGCGTAATACGGTTTATGAAAGAAATATGAAATGTCCGCAGATAACATCATGCAGTTGGACTGCCAACTGCAACGCATCACCCTCATCAGCCGTTGACTATTGTAGTTTCGGCAGCTATCAACGGACTGCACTTCATGGCGCTGCCAGTGGAAGATGCCACCGGTGATGCCTGGTCGAGCGTCATAGCACCAAGTGTATGGTATGAACGTCCCAAGCAGCAGAAATAGAGGGTCGCTGCTTGGTATGGTTTCAGAGAGATAGCTGAGAAGCAGCATTATTGGTCATAAATAATATGTAAACCTTCGCATGCGGCTTGGTTCACATCAACTCTCCAATTCCCAAAATCTAGCTCGTGTTTGTATCGGGCTATGTAAACACGTCCGCTATGATAAACTATAAAACGAATATAAAGGAAAGAAAAGAGACGAAACACAAAATGAAAATAAGAAAATAGAAAAAATATTATTCCGTTTATAGGCAATTGAAATTTTCTGTAGACAGTTATTTCCATTCAAATAAGTTCAATTGGCTACTTATCAAGCTTTTACAATCCATAGCATTTCTTCAATAGGCAAGATAGTAGTTTCATAAAGTTTTGAAAAATTAACATCTTTGACTATGTTTCAAATACAGTAAGTTATAGAAAAAAAACAGATATGAATCTGAGTCGGAGCCTTATTTTTTAATTATTTTATTTTCACAAATGGTTCTATGGACTGTTTTGTAGGTCACAAGGTGATGTTTTCGTGATTGGTTGGTCGCAATTCCGAACTGTGACTTGGAACAATTAAATTGTTAAATTATGCCATATGATATGGCTCAAATCTTTATTTAGGGAAAAATAAATAAAGAATAACAAACCCAACGGGTGATTACTTTTTACTAAACTTACCCTTGAAACAATGGCTTGCTGTCATCTACGACGAGTTGAAGTTTTAATTTAGGCCTCTGAGCTTTTTCGCTAGCAAGACACTGTGAATTCGAATGCAAAGTTACACAATAAACGCAATGAATCAAGCTAAGCACAGTTATTTTAATCTGATCGATGTTATGAAAATACATTTTTTTGTTTTTCAGCAGAAAATGTATTTGTTAATGGCCGTTTTCGGAAAAAAAGAATTTGTTACGCGATTTTCCCTACAAATAAGTTAACCATATCAGACTGCATGATTATCCACTTATCTAACTCACTTATCGATTACTATACATTTCTTACAATGTCAGTTCCGTTCTGAGAGTATGGTGGTGTATCTAGATGTTTAACTTATTCCCCAGTTGAGGTGTTCTATCTTGAAAATTATAACCTATATCGACCAAGAGAATTGAATAAATCACCCATTTTTTTTTCATTGACATACATTTTTAATTCAATGTTCCGGTGATAAGTGTAAAGAATTACGTTTTAGTCGAAAAGGTTTGGAATTTTTAGAACTTTTGATTAATTTTAGCCTTTCCTTTTTTTAACAGTAAAAAAAAAACGTTCACAATTTTATGCAGCTGAGTTGTATTGCACTTTTTCAGTTCCAAATCGGTCTCTATTGAGATATTCAGATATTGCTGCAATTTTTTCATACGTATTTTGCAACTGAATTCTCTTATACATGTGTATCCATGTTTTTTTGTTGTTTTCTTCCCCATAATAATGTATAGAAACATTAAGTACTTATCATTTTTCGCATTTCCTAACCCGAGAATGAACTGGAAAAGGTTTGTGAAATATATCAATTGGTAAATATTTACAAAGTAAAAAATAAAACGTTTTGAGACTCACCTTCAAAAACACCAAACTCAAAATGATGCATTGGATTGAGTGTAAACGTCTTTCCATAACGCTAAAAACTGATAGGGCTAAAACCAGCAGCACAAGTGAAATTCATCATTCCAATAGCGTTTCTGAAGTCAGTTAATTTTTTTTTATGTCAAGACTTACAAAAACAAAACGTAACACGCCGTTTTAGCATGTACGATCTGTTTTTATGAAAATGTATTGTGATGTGCTGCGTTTCTTTAGATTGTATTTTGTTTTGATTTTACCAAGAATTAAGTCAGTAAACACACTACATTCAAGCCATTCATTGGATATGTTTGACTATAGGAGGTTATGAATTTAATTTCGTTTTATCGTCAACAAGTTATTGAACGAAAGATCTCGAAACATCTGTCGTTATTATTAATAACAACCATCGACGTCATGAAGATATTTAAGAGCTTGGGAACGAGGTTGAATGGTAAAACGAACTTAGAGTTCATAATTCAAAATATTTCAAACTGTTTCACATTTTTTTAAACGGACAACTCGCCCGGAATTTCGTAGCAAATTTATTTTCGCAGTCCCAAAGCACGAAATGGTAGATTAATTTTTAAATTATTTTTAACAAAGTGTGATTTACTCAGCATTTACACTACAAGCTTTCGCATGGCATTGCACTCCTATAGGCAACTCTCAAAGTGTCGCTACCACTTGGGGTATTGGCTAGGAAATACTAGCTAGTGGGGGCTTGATTAATTGACTCGGGGTGCCCCTCTCTCCCTCAAATGCCATGACCAGGGATCGGCATCTGAAAGTGTTGTCAATAAAATTCAAGTTAATCATCATGAATTCTCTACTGCTTTGAGTTGAAGGAAATATTTTAATAAAAAATACATATATCAATCTAAAATTTATTTTCATTTTATATCTTATATACATTTGCCTTTGCAGATACTGCTTTCATCTAAAAGCATTTTTTCGTTTAACGATATTGTGATTTGCCTTAATTTTTTAATTAAAATGGAAAACAATGGCTTCTTTTTTACACTGGAGACGCATAATCCGTCGTCCGGACGAACTAGGATAAATTTTTCATTTGTATTTGTTTGTTTGTTTGTTTGTTTGTTTGTTTGTTTTACTGTAACTGATTACCCGTCTCAGTATAAAGATGGGCACGAGGCGGATTATGCATGCAGACTAAAGCCCAGATCAAACGGTCTTAACATGCAAGGTATGGGACTGAGAACAATGTTCGGAGGAGTTGAGAGAGCGTGTCAAACGGCTTCAACATTTCAAGAATCGATCGAGCATAAAACAAATGTTGATACAAAGTTTAAACGAAGTCAAACTCTTCTCAACATTGTTGAGAGGGGGTGGCAAACGGCCTCAACATCGGCTCTCAACAAATGTTGAGACAGTATGATCTAGACTTAACAGTGCTTCATTGTTTCTTGAAAGACAAACTAAGATACAGCCTAAGCACTCAGTTCCTCTGTTAGTCGGTACCGTCTTTATAAAACAGCAGACACATAATTCATTTGGAAGGGCTATGCGTCTCTAGTGTAACAATAACCCAACTAAAAACAAAACTTCCACGGCAGCTTTCCGCTGATAATTGCATGAGAAGATCAATCAACATTTGTTGCAACTCTTTGCACAGTTTTCATTCATAAAGTCTGGATTTTTGGTGCATTCTCCTTTCTTGGCCCAACTTGCACAGTGCTTATTCTTATCCTTGCAACCTGTGGAAAACAATTTCGAGAGTGTAAATGAAGCCAAAAAAAATACGAGTGCAGATTCTACAACTAAGAAGTCGTAAAAAATAAAATAAAAAATAAAAAAATAAAAAAGTCAATTATCGATTGCAGTCAATGAATGAATTAAATAATACGAATTTAAGAGTACAAACTTACATTGCGAACAACTTCTCCAACAGTTTTCTTCCATAAATTTTCTATTTTTCTTGCATTCGCCTTTTTCAGCCCAAAGTGGGCATTTGTTTTGGATGTTTGTCGACGCAAGGTGCTGCAAATGGATAGGAAAGGAACAATTTCAATCACCGAAAATCAATCAATCGATCAATCGATTAGTCGATCAATCAATCAATCGATCAATCGAATGAAAAGAGTGCCACACAAATAATTGTAAAGATGAGAAAGATTAATCAATCAGTGACATAAGCTACTCGGAAAAAAAAAAAAAAGAAAAAAAAGAATATCCGAGTTCTCCCTACATGAGTCGAACCTATGACCTTCCGCACACTGGTCGGATGCCCTTGTAAAGCAAGAGAAGCATTCCTCCATACATGGGTCTCTTCTAATGATAATGTGTTGAAATATATTATCCATAGCTAAACTATTTGATGATTATTAGAAATGATTCTAACTCACCACAAAAAGAGCAGCTTTTCCAACATATCGGCAACATAAAAGAAGGAGTCTTAGAGCAGTGACCGTTTGCAGCCCACTCCACACAACCATCGTGCTTGTTTTCACATTTAGCTGAAACCAAACCATGATTAATGAAATGGGTTAACTAGTAATGTTCGCCAGTCTGCCAGTCTGCCAGTCTGCCAGTCTGCCAGTCTGCCAGTCTGCCAGTCTGCCAGTCTGTCAATCTGCCAGTCTGCGAGTCTACCATTTCTGTTTAGTCATTTCAGTCAGTCAGTTTTTCGATCTTCAAATAAATTGTTCTCTTACCACAGCTTGAACAGCTTTTCCAGCACAACTTCTCCATAAAATTTCTGTTTAAAGGGCACTGGCCATTTTTTGCCCAAAATATACATCTTGTGGGAAATTTGTTTACGCAAGGAGCTTTTGTGGAAAAGACAATAGAGAGAAAAAGACACGAATCATACATATATTAGATAATATATTATGTTAGCTATTAGAAAATAAAAAGATGTACTTAAAAAAAGCCATAATAAACATACACCAGACGTACGTGTTACATTGTTATCTCATCGCCGGCGTATGCACGCGATGACGAAACAATGGTAGAGGAATCTGTGATAGTAGCCAGGAAAGAGCTATTCTTGGACATGACAGGCCGAGGAAGGGTTGAGTGGGGATTAAACTGTTATACATCGTATTTATCTACTACGGGAAGACTAACCGCATTTCGAACAACTTTTCCAACATTTTTGTTCCATAAATTGCCAGTTTTTACCACACCCTCCATGCTTGGCCCATTCTTCACACTGGAGTTCTTCGTTTTCACACTTAGCTGATTAACATGAAATATATAAAACAAAATTACAAATAAAAGGCACGTACAAGGCACAAGGCACAAGGCACAAGGCACAAGGCACAAGGCACAAGGCACAAGGCACAAGGCACAAGGCACAAGGCACAAGGCACAAGGCACAAGGCACAAGGCACAAGGCACAAGGCACAAGGCACAAGGCACAAGGCACAAGGCACAAGGCACAAGGCACAAGGCACAAGGCACAAGGCACAAGGCACAAGGCACAAGGCACAAGGCACAAGGCACAAGGCACAAGGCACAAGGCACAAGGCAAGACAATTAAGCTAGTCAACATAAGATAAAGCGCAATCCCGGCGTGTCCTTTTGTTACCAGTGCGAACATGATTCTGAGCTCAGTTCCACTTCAGACTAGTTAAACAGTCATAGTCGAACTGAGCACAGAATTAAGTTAACAGATGGCAGTAAACTACAAAGTAAAAATAACGTATATTCTGGAAAGTTAATTACACCAAATTATTTCGCTCAAGTCAGAAATAGTTGTAGAGCTACGTCATTGCATTAATTTTACAGGTTGAAAGGAGCAAGTACCTTTCTTCGTCTATGGCCACCCAGGTGCGTTTTGCCGCCGCTTTTAAGGCATCTGATATTCTTAATGAAACAATTACCTCGTTTCTAGGGCTTTTTTCAAATTGTGAAGTCCTGGGATCGAGGCTGTTCATAAAAGTGACTTCACCTACTGTATTTAGTAATAAATTGCAGTTATGCAGCTTACAAATTATATGTGTCCTTACCGCAGTTGGTGCAACTACGTCGGCAATTTGCAATCATAAATGGGCGATTACTAGAGCATTCTCCTTTGCCGGCCCAGCCTGTGCAGTGCTTGGATTTATTAATGCATGGACCTGAAATATACGACGACAGCGCAATAATACGTGCTTTGAGAAACATGTTATTCATTCAGTGACACAAGCTACTTGGAAAAAATAGCGAGTTTCTTCCAGCAGGAGTCAAAATAAATGACAAATGACAAATATACATGGCTTTTGTCTATAAGAGGCTGTATGAATATAAATGCCAGTTGTCAGTTTAAACTGAAATAACTTGTCCCTTCTGAGTTAAAATGTACATGGGTAGGTGCTTGGGCGATTGGGTAAATAAACTATCCATCTCGTATCCGAGAGAGAGGAGGATGATCTAACATACGATGATCTGACCAACACATGGGTATCCAGTGATATTTTTTCAAATATATTTTTAATTTTCAGTCCATAGCTGAGCTATTAAGAAAGCTACCTGATGGGTCAGTTCGAGTAACGCGATGTCGGAGCCACGATCAGAACGAAATTAAAAAACAACAACTTTCACAGCATTGCGCGAAACTATGAATATATATATATTTCAAAAAAATATCATGGGGCACGGGGAATCCTTCTCTTAGGTGATATCATCCTCTCTTGCTCGTATGTGAATACAGCCTAATCTAATTCAAGATCAGAGTAGGTTACGTTTATAACTAACTATCCTAGAGCAGCATCAATTATGAAGATCAAATAATATAAAAAGAGATCAAACATTTGTTTTTCCGACGCGATTTTTTATGAAAATGTTGGATTGATCGTTTAACCTGGGTTGACTTTAGACTTTTTTCAACATTATTAGCTGGTACAAAAAAAAAACGAAAATAAGACCAACGAATAGAGAATACGTGTTATGGTCAGCGTTCTTGTTATTATATGAACATTCTCCTATTCTACTTCATATTTGATAATTTGATATTTTCTAGATAAGTAACCTGCTCACAAATCTGATTGGCCAAGAGCCAGTGCTGAAGACGAACATTCATATATTTAGTTGCGGATTCTGGTAGAGACCCATCGCCAATTATTAGCCCACTTGTTTGTTGTTACAGTAGTTAAACTGTATAGTTTGTTTCTTTTGTTTCACCAAATTCAACATAAACTCGAATTGTAACTGACATGATAACTGAGAAATACACTATAGCCTACCTTGCTGCCCGTATGCACCTGGATGACCACTCGTTACCATTCCACTCGGGATAGTAATGATCCCTGGTAACTGCGCGGCCCCTGGTAATGAACCCGGAACAGCCCCGCCGGATGGCAACGGAGCCACCCCTGGATAAGGTTTACCTCCCGGAATTTGTCCACCTCCTATCAACTGAGGGAAATGTGGGTTCAAAATGATCTCTCCATTGGAAGTAATAACCACTCCTGGGGCGATGGTGATGTTATTTACGCTTGGTTTGACCGGAGGTTTTGTACCGGGTTGACAAGATCCCGAGGTAGCATTACATGAGGCGTTTGCTGAAGATGTCACAGTGATTGCCGGGGTAGGGGTCGGGGAATTTGTTACTGTAGCAGTAGTAGGTTCACTTCCAGATGTGGCTGGGCTCGTCCCTGTGGCAGTGGGACTAGGGCTTGATGCATTTGTTACAACCGGAGGCCGAGTGCTAATAGGCGCAGGATTTGGTTTGGAAGCATTGACAGGATTTGCTACAGGTTTCAGTGTGGGAGATGTCACTACCTTTGTTTTCGGCAGATCATTTGATCCTACAAACGTTGGTGTCCCCTTGTTTACTCTGGCCAGGAGGTTCTTGAGTACATCAGTAAACGGCGCCGTGTCTCTCTTAGAACCTGTCTCTTCATTAGCACGATGTTCGTTAAATTTCAACCGAATTTTCCTTGCAGAACTTCCATGCCGTTCTTCGTTTGTAAACTTTGTTGCCAAATAATGTTTCTTCGGCGAACAATGATTGTCGAAACCGCAATTGTTTTGTTTCATTCCAGCAACCGAGACAAACGTTGTTGCCAAAACAAAGATGATCAATATTGGGTCTTTTTCCATCTCTCGCACTTCTGCACGTGTGTCGCTTGATGTCCCTGGTAGATTTATCTTTCTCGCCAGATAATTTCGACCTCGGTTTAACACAGTTCAACGCGACCTAGACTGCTAATTATTACTAATTGATGATACATATGAAGTTTACCAAAATTTACCTCCACTGCCAATGTGATGATCGAAGTGAAATTTTCCGATGAAGAAGACGAACCCGGCTTAATAAATTTATCGCTAGAACGAAAGAAATGTTTAAGAATACACTGAATCAATGAACAAGGGCATAAACAGGGAATTGCAGTCAGTTAAACAGGTTGTTTTTTGCCATGAATGTTAATCGAGTGATCCTGCGAAAGATCAAACAGGGCCACCCGCAAATGGGTTGTACCGGACGTCTTACTTCTTTTGTCGATTTTCGTAAGAAATCCTTTATTACACGCCAAACCGGGTCAATATTGTCTTCCCTGCGCTCTGAATGGTTTGACTAACAATGGATAATCCTGTAATTTCCACTGGTTTGAAACTCTAAATAGGTAGCTGAAGTTATCTTTCTATGAGCCACAAACGGCAATAATCGTTGAATTGGTATTTGTCTCGAGAGAAGCAAATGACTATGAAGAACCAATTCATCGCAAAAATAAAATAAAACAAATAATAAATTATTTAAAAGTAATTAATATATATAAAGTGCGACAGCCTTCGAAGAGCGAGACTCGTCTTCACAAAGGAAGCAAAACAAGTTTCCAAGGGAGCGCGGAAAAACCAATATCGATAAAGGGAAATAGTGATGAAGCTCATAATGTTGTTGTTTTTTTTTCATGTATTTTTTTTCTCTTTTGTGGCCTAAAAACCGTTCACAAAACAATACGTTTTTGGTTGTCCAAGCAATTAACGAACCGATATAATCGTTTTGGTTCCGCACGGTCGTGGACCTTCCAACATAAATCTTGCATCGTCATCTTTAAATTGTTTGCTCCTTTGAGTCCTTTGAAGCTTGCCGGGCTTCACAATTTGATTTTCCCTCTATAACTATTCGCTCAAAAGGTTTGTTATGCCCCAAATTTCAAACTTTATACCGTAGTGATCTCTTTGGTCCTTTTTATATACCCTACAAAATGCTGTTCAACTGTCTGTCAACCTGAATATTGCTCACTGTTGGTGCTGTGTCAAAGCCATCATAACGTATTTACATCTCGTCTTTGCCCAGAATCAGATATAGAATAACGGTGATTTTCCGTTAGCTGCTGGACAGAATATTGTGTTACACGTTCACACACTAGTTGGCTTGTATCGTGTCTCATTTGGAATCTCTTGCACTTTGACTGCGTTCACGTATTAGACTGCCATCAGTCCGTCTAGTGTTTTTTTTTTTTCTCAGATCGATACTTCGGAAATTCCATAAATGAACGCAGTCGACGAACGAAACGCAACTCTAGTCCAGCTGTGCATTTATGACAAATAAAACAACTCGTGTATCTTCAATTCCATTAAGTACTTTTTCTGTAAAAAAGCCCACAATTTATGCGATATAAACTAACGTAAATGACAACTGCTTATTAATTTTGACCAGGTCTTCCATATAAGGCATCCATTATCTACGTTGTTACGACACCAGTCGTTGTGATGGAAACGGTCACATTGTGCAAAAGTCCAAAGACCTGGCCTGGCGGAGTCGAAATTTGCACGCATATCGGTCGACGGAAATATTTGTGCAACCCTGTGCTGACTTGCGACTTCGTTTGAGATCAGGATTTAGAGCGATTTTCAATTAGTATCGAAAGTAATCCGAAATTGGTTTTGCTTTACTACGTTCTGTGATTGGTTTTAAAAAAATTCGCGCCACCTACTCAACCAATCAGATGCAAAACCAAAACTAATCATGGTTTTGGTTTTTGTTTTACGGCACTCAAATGAAAACCCGCTTTACAATGACTTGCGGTTCACTTTCATTACGATCAAATTTGCACGCATATTAGTCGACAAAATATTTACAGCTAAAAGTGGCCACCTAACGGAAATCTGACTCGTTGTTAAAGTTGTTGTCAGTGAAATTGCGAATACTTGCGTTTCCATTTGGCCAGAACATTAAAGGTTATTTATTCTGCCTGGTACAAAACTTTTCACATTATTATTATTATTTTGCACCACGCCTCGTTTTGAAATAGAGAGAAACGGCAACTTGAACTTGCGCGGAAATGGCACAAGAAAGGAAACTTTCGTCACACTTATTTTGCCCGATTAGCTTCGTTTCGCCCGATTAACTGCCTCAGGGTCTACAAGGATCGGCCCATTCAATTTTAGAAGCGTACGATGTGTATTTTCCCCAACAATGAGGGTAATAGTCTGGGGAACTAGAAAGGCGAGTAACAGTGAGACGATTTCAATTTCTTGTAGAAGTCCGTTTTATTCTAAAAACTATTTCAACATTACATATAATACATTAAGCATTATAATATACTCACCACAGGATATTGCAATTTTGGACAATCTGATTGGTTCCCTACTCAAGGCATATGAGGCAATGTACCATTACTACCTTATTTTGGGAATCCCGCTAATTACGATAAATATCCCATTTTCCCTCTGTTTTTTTCCTTCCGTTCTTTCCCCAGTAATTTTTAATTCCAATATCCTGTGGTGAGTATATTATAAAACCATTATTCCACTCAATCTCGTCATACATGAACTCATAGCCAACTCGGCTACGCCTCGTTGGCTATGAGTTAATGTACGACTCGATTTCGTGGAATAATTGTTAATTAGTAAGAACTGTGTGTTGTATATATACCACATATTGTTCCTTGTGTGCCATTGAGCTAAAATAATGCCTGTCACTAAAGCCTGCATGGTTTCCATGTAATCGCAACGATCGCAAGGATCACAGCGATCGATCGTTGCAATCATATGGAAACCTGAGGTCTCAACGATCGCAAGGATCGCAGCGATCGTCGATCGCAACGATAGCTGCGATTGTTGCGATTATATGGAAACCAGGCTTAAAGGGACACTGTCCTGATTTTAGCATGATTTTGGGAAGCTCAAAAACATATCTAGATCATAGGAAGTTGAACAATAATGGTTTGATTCTGTAGAATAACACTCGACAAATGACAGGAACCATTAGGAAGTGAGGATGACTAACGACAGCGAGGATGGAAATGGATTGCAATATGGATTTTTGAAAAAAACGTCAGGATGTCAGTTTTTCAAAGTTTCAAATTTGGCTCGAAAATCTTTGAAATTTTGCAAAAATGTTGTTGCAGTATGGAATTTCTTGAAGAAATTGCTTTTTATCATTTAGTTAGAGTTTATTAAGTTCTTATTTCATAGATTTAGGGACAATTCCGTGCATTTATAAACAGTTTTGAGCAAATACGCCGGGACAGTGTCCCTTTAAGTTTACTTTTAGTGACCATTTTGTTTCCAGTTGTCGGTTGCTGGAAAAGAGTTAAGTAGCACTTTATTATTATTATATATATATATTTTTTCCATTCAATTAATACAAATAAGTTTACTGCGTTTATTTTAGCTTTCCATGTATGAACTTGTCAACTTGGATGCTGCTGGCGAGAAGACCTCTTTCTTGCAAGTTTGCTGTCAGTCCATGTACGTTGTGTGTACATCATTATGATGACAAGGCTCGAGCGAATTTGGGGAGCTCTGGAAGGTATTTTTCAAAACTCTTAACTGCGCCTCAAGTTTACATACATTTTCGCTTTCTCCATTTCTTAAAAAAAACAAAACATTTAGAGTGGATGCCTGATCCTAACCAAGCTGTCATTAAAAAATATAAACTAAACTAAGAATATAGTTTTGCTAGATGCACAACTACTGCTGATAGATGAGGATTGTCGCCTAAATCAGCGATCAGTTCTTGAGATCTGAAAGTGACAAAAAAGAAAGGAGCAAGATTATACAAATCATCATAAATGAAGTTGACTATGCAGGTTTGGATACGCCCTGAATCAATAAAAAACACACAGTCACATCTTACATAGTCGCTACTACGACTTCTCCTTCTTCTCGACAGTTTTTTTGTTGTACAGTATTTTTAACTTTGAAAAAATATCAAACCTGTAACTTATAAATTAATGAAGAAGCGCTCTCAAGTCGAAATACTCGGGAAAAAAAATTCTGAGCTCCCCAACGGGAATCAAACCCCATGACCTTCCAGGTGCCGGTTGGACGCCCAAGTCACCCATTCCACTTATCATTTATTCATATTTTCGCTTTGTGACTTGGGCGTCCAACCGGCACCTGGAAGGTCATGGGTTCGATTCCCGTTGGGGAGCTCAGAATTTTTTTTCTGAGTATTTCGACTTGAGAGCGCTTCTTCATTAATTCACTTTATCCAAGTCACCCATTCCACTTATCTGTAACTTATAATTGGCAGTAAAAAAACACATTTAAACAAACAAATAAAATCGGCTTTCGAACCGTACTAGAAAGGCCCTGATTTGCCCATATATTTTTTTGACCACGACACATTCCCGCAATATAGCTATCACCGACGTCTTTTCTGACAAATTCAGTCTCACGCTTGACATATCACAGGTCACCAAAGCGTATTATGAGAGTTTGGTACACTGCAGTGGCAGATTCGACCGAAGGTCGAAATTCGCCCATAGCAGCTTCCAGAATCGATAAAAACACCGGAAAAGACAACAGGTGAGGTTTTTAAACTTTATTTCACATTATTTACAACTTTTCGAAGGAAAAGTGAAAATTATTTTCGATCGAATTTCAGCTCCATACAAACTCTCATAATACGCTTTGGTGACCTGTGGACATATCAATTCCGTTTAATGATTGCCACACACCTCTCTTAAAATTAGTGCTGAGAATTTGGCGACTAATCAAGACAATATGCTCTAGTTGATGATTTTCTTTACTCTCATCACCTGTTTCCTTTACGATGCGTTCATAATGTAAGGGAAATATCAATGTTGGTCAACTGATTTAAAGATACTCACTTTTTCTCTAATTCTTTGAGTACTACTTTCGTGTAAGCAAACGAGCCAACCTGTAAGACGAAAAAGTAAACAAATAAATATAGTAATAAATTAATAAATATAATTACTAACAGAGAAATAAAGTTAATGAAGACTTTCGCCTAAATGTACATCCGACTCTTTATTAGTGGGCCCTGCTCTGTTATGCTCTCAATAAAAATAATAATAATAAATATAAAGATAAAAACTGGCAGGATGGAAATGGTATTAGTTTATATGGAGGTGCGGTGGTCAATTGTTTAGCATATAGGACTTGAGATCTGACAGTCGATAGTTTGAGGCTAGGTATCTGCCCTCTTGTTACAAGTGTCCTTAAGCAAGGCAATACTGAGCATTATTATCATCCAATCCAGGGGGTAGAAGCAATACTCCCGGTTGCTTCGTGCTACAATAAACTGGAGTCAAGCGCTAACAGTTGTGGGTCACCAGGCTCGTGAAGACTTTGCCTATTTATATTAACACCGAACATAAAAGGCTGTTATTTTTAAATTGGGCGTTACAAAATTAATTCAGATCGGTTAAAACATACATGTACTGTACTTGTGAAACTACTTTTGACCATTTTACACAGAAATGTGATTTACCTGTTCTAAATAGTCTACAAAATACTTCTTGATATCTATATCGGTTGTTCTCTGTTTCAAATGTCTAAAGAAAGAAAAGTTAAGGTTTCAAACAACTCAGTGTATGGTAGCTTTTCCTACTACTTACAATGCACAACATAGTTCAATGTGTTTAACATTTCTGAAACTCTCGCAGTCCTACATGATAACATCTATTCCAGTCTCATCAAAAACATCGATGCAAAGTGAATACGTAAGTGGTACGACTACGACCACAACACCGACAATGCCGATGAACCGAGACAACCACGACCACGAAGCCAATTCCGACGACCCGAGACGATCACGAACATGACACGGATTCCAATGCCCATGACACCAACCACCGGAGACAACCATGACCATGATGCCGACTCTGATGCCGACTCTGAGACCGATTACGCTGATGACCCGCAACGATTACGACCATGACACCGATCACAATTCAGATGCGGTAGAATAATACTAACAAACCAATACCCGCCCATTCATATTGTTCATCAGTGTATAAAGGATACTCAAAATTCGTGTGCTTTCAGAGTCACTGCGGATGCCATGGATTATTGGAAATGAAAATTTCCTTCAGTTAAATCTTCACAAAAACTTTTATTTCCTTGTACTACGAGGAAAAGGGGAACAAATATTGTTAGTCTTTGTGCAGTAAATGTTATTGACAAGTAAATATTGATGCCGGCATTATTAAAACAGCCTCTAATAGGCAATTTCCGAGTTGCCCTTTGCCTCTGTTTCAAAACGAGTCCTGGCACAACAACCTTTCAAATGAAAATGAGTTGGATATGCATGAAAATGAACAAACAACTTCAAAATCATTTTCAAATGAAAGGATTTGCACCAGGCCTCGTTTTGAAAACAGAGGCAAAAGGCAACTCGGGAAATGGTCAATTCCTGGGCATTTTACCAAAGAGCAACAAGGCAATGGGGTGGGGGTGTTGGTGGGGGTGGGGAATGAATTTAGATGCTGAGAGTCAACATGACTGTATTCCTTACTTCTTCTGATAGTAAATTGGCATAGTCATCTCTGATTTGGAAAAACAGTGCAAGAGTATCCAGTAAAGGACAAAGTTGCTGAAAGAAATAAATATATACCAAGAAAGTTAGGTTGAAAAAAATAAATATGAAACAATAAAATTGATTAAAACACCACAAACATACAGACTATGTGACGAGACAAAAACAGAGCACAAATAACTATTTCATTACAAAAAAAATATTTTTAATTAATTAATCCAAAGAACTCTCAAACAGAATGGTAAGTAATTAAATGGAACATAGGCAGAAAATATGAGAGAAAATATAAATTGAGTTGGGTATTAGACGGAGGGGATTGAATAATAATTTATTTTTATTTAAATCATCTACAGTTTGTAAAAAACTATTTTAAGAGTTCTTTATATTAATTGTTTAAAAACAGAATGGCAATTAAACGGAACATGGTCAGCCAATATTCACAACAACAAAAATACATTACATGAAATGGACACATTAAAAGATCACCTTCTGTTTTCACTGAAAAGATTGCATCAGTTTCACAGCCAACCTGAACAGTCCACCAGTTTCTAAAAAAATAAATCACTCATCAACTGACTGGATACGCAGGCTGTAATACATGTAGTAACTACATGTAATCTAATCATTTTTATATTGATTGTGCGCTTATTTCTTGGGACAAGTCATTTTACTCTCAATTGTGCACTGCCTCTCTCCATCCAGGAGTATATTATTATACAGTATCTACATGGGTATTGGCGAACAGTGTTAGGGCAAACTGACAAAATTCTGGGGTACCCTGTACTGATGGACTAGCATCATATCCAAGGGATAGAGTTAAAACACTACTTCCGGTCAATAATAATGCTATGGCAATGATTTAAAATACATAATGCCCAAAGGACTTTTGCTGCAAAAAGCCAATTTCATTATCATGGTATACAATGGAGGGTTGGTTATTAGAGACAAGGCACTTACAGGGCAAAAGGTGATTATTGCTTAAGGTCATTCCATCGAAATAGAACTTACAATAGATTTTCATTCAAACTTTGCCTTGAAATAAAAAAGGGGGGTCCCCGGTATTCGTTTAGGCACAGGAGGACCTTGTGTATACCCCATAATTCCGTACAATATCAGCTTCCAGAAACGTTTTTATTTGAACCGTTCACGTTACGTTTCGTGGGAGCAGAAAAAATAGGGAGAAAGCAAAACGTGAAATATAACAATAAATATACTGCATCGACTTCAAGGAATAATTTAATGTATGTTTTATGATAAAGGCACGCATTTTTAATCGACACTGATTCAACTTGTTCCTAGCATGCAGTGTTCTCGAGGCCACAATTATATTTTCACGAGTACTGGCTAAGTTCACGTTTCCAGTGATTATTTATTCTTCTGCAATATAAATTAGTCTATATTCATTTTATAGAAAGAAGGTTATTGCTAGACTCAAAATAAGAGAAATAATTGATAGGACACGGTACTCGTTTACGAGAAAATTATGATTTATCTCTCTGGTGAGCTTAGCCATAAAGGAAAAGCCGCCATTTTCTTAATGTGCGCGCGCTAATTACGTGTGAAATCATGCGCAGTAAGGATGCGCAATGCAATACTAAGGAATAACCTTAAAGCATAACATTAAACATGTGTACATACTGTATATAATAATAGGCAGTCATTATGTGGCCTTGTTATTGTTTTGGTAAAGTGCATGTACATGGATTAATTATTATTATAAGCAGGTTCCTCAGACTGTTAAATGGCCTACAGCTTTATCTAATTTATCTAATTTATCATATTTCGGATTTTTAATACCATGTAATATTTTAAATTGGAGAGCACATAGTCCTTAATAGCTGTTGCTTAATACTAATAATTTTTTAACAATTCAGTATTTTATAATTAATAATATTATTTTATTATAATTGATTTTAACAAATTATAATAATAAATAACATTGATTACTGCAGCCTAACCTGCGATCAGGCGTTCTTTTCCTTTTCTTTCTGGGAGCGCGGAGAGAGAGAGAGGAAAAGGAACGCCTGATACAATTATTTGCCGATTCGCTTTCCACCCACTTGTCAATGATCTGTCAAGCTGTCAATTTTCAAAATCTACGTCACAGTTCGTGACATTTGTACACTTGCCGTTCTCTTGAATTCGGTCTTCTGACCTTCTTTGCTTCAAGTGCATTTCTAACGGGCAAGATATGTTGTATTATGAGGAGCATTTTGAAGTAGAATAGAGCCTTCGACTGTGTTTTTTGCCATCAATTTCATTCCGAAAACAGCACTGACTACGATTGCGTTACACGACACAAATTTGCATAATAACGTGGATCCTAGACATGTCTAGTCAGTCGTTATGGTCGAATGATTCCATGATTCCGTTTAGAAATTTGAATCAAATAACCATTTTTTAAGCGGAAAGCTTCAGCCATTTTAAATGTAAGATCTTTATATTGCCTTGTAATGATTCAGAAGAGTCCTTCCCTTCGCAAAAGGCGGTAGCGGAGTGGGAAAGTAGAAGGCCTTTCTTGTACTTTAATCGAGCGTGCACGCCGGATTGACAAAAGCCATATTAGGTACGCATGATTGACGGAAGTATTGTTTTTCGACCAATCAGGAAAACATTCAGAATCTGAATGTTGTACATGCGATCCGGTAAGTAATTGTATCAGGCCCTCCTCTCATCGACCCAAGTAGTTAGAGGAGGGCCTGATCGCAGGTTAACTGCAGCCGTACTTCTCTGAACCATTTCTCTGTATTCATCCTCAGTAGGGCATGTGTAACTGTCTCTCCAGTAAATATCCATTCCCTGACCTCTATGAAGCTCTAACAGTTCCTCTGAATAAAGACAATAACAGACAAACATAGTCACCCGAGGTCAACTGAGGCTGACTTAGGCCATACCACACTGCTACACTAACTAGTGAAAATCATTTACATATAGTATAACGATCTTTGAAGATCCTTGAATATTTATATGAAGATCCCATTGTGCGGTTCCTGAAAATATCCATACCCACCCCAAGGAAGGTCATTGGAAATTCTGAGGGGAAGGGGGTCATTAAAAACACAACATGCTTAGAGGAAAATATGAAGCTAAACCGTGAATTCTGGGGTTGGGGGTGGGGGGTTCAAACCATAAAAATATTCTGTGGGGAGGGAGAGGGGGGGGGGGGGGGGTATGGATATTTTCTGGAACCAGTCACATTGCAGATCTTTGAGGATCTTAATCCTAAGATTCTTGCCAAGGATATTCTAGCAACTGAAGGGAGTAAGGATTATTATACAAGGATCGATTTTGAAGGGATGAGGAGATACTTTAACAATTGAAAATACAAATGTATATATAAATATTAAACATTAGTTTGTACATATGACCACTAACACTGTTATTAGTCAATTTAAATTGAATTTAACATTCTACAATTATTATAATTATTGTACATTTTAAACATTTATGCATAACAATTACCTGTAAAGATGTTAATACATTCTGGATGGTTTAAGGATAACACCTTTTCCAGAGCTTTAAAATACATGTAGTTAGCACTATTGATGGTGTTAGCAACTCCATATATTTGGTGAGCAACTAAAAATAAAATAAAAGTTTTTGGTTAGCTGGATTTAGAAAATTTAAAAATATATTTAATAAATTATAATAAATTAAAAAAATATCCTAATTAATACCAAATGAATGCATGTACATGCAGGTACTACCAACAATGGTCCGTAGTCCCTGACTAACTATCCATGTTGCTATGGTGACTGTATGGATTGAACATGTTTTGAATACATTCCGTACATACATGTACATACATGTTTTATTTCCACTCATTACCTGGAATTCCTCTTCTTAACTTTGAATTATCTTCTATGTCATCAATTCTGAAAAAAAAAGTGACATAGATTAAAAAGCCAAACAATACAGCATCAATATACACATACATGTACATGTATTGTAACATCAATAAACAAACCTATCCTAGCAGTACATTGCAGGAAGTTTGTCACATTTGAACCTAGTTTTACAAATGGCCTAAGCTCCCACAAGTTCTTAGGTTTGACGTCTGTTGGAAGAACTCCTTTTCCGAGTAGCTTGTGTCACTGACTGATAAAAATATTTCTCATAGAATAAACATTATTTTGCTGAAGCAGTGCCTGTGTATATGTGCCACATAATGAACACCAGGGCCTTTATATTTTATGTTTATTTTTAATATAAATTAATTGTATTATTAACCACATTGATTTTTTATATTGTTTTGTTTTTTTAATATAAGCACTTACAATAAGCTAGAATTGTGCAACATCTTTACCACTTCAGCAATCACCTGAAGTTTATCTTCTGGTATCCTTAACCAGAAATTAAATGCCTGCAAACATGAAGGTTGGGGTTAATTTAATCTTAATTACACCAAAAACAAGAAAATAAATCAATAACAGCGAAGGATCGTATTTGAAATATGATAGACACTTCATATTAAAATTACAACAGCAGTCAAACCTCCCATATGCGGACACCCTTGGGACCTGCAAAAGTGTCCGCTTAAGAGAGTGTCCACCTACGGGAGGTGTCCGTTAGCAGAGGTTTGACTGTATACACAATATTATATTTTTATTTTATTTTTCTATTATATTTGTTTCTATTATGGGTTTTTTCTATTAATATATACAGTTGTACATACTTCAGCAAATTTATGTGATTTACGGGTATATATTGTTACCTGAATAAGCTTTTCTCTGACTTGCTTTCCTGGAACTTGTAAAATATAACTGTAAGGCTCCAGTAATATCTAAAGTTAAATGGGAATGCACATAATTGTATAATCTAGATGTAGTTGGATATGTTAGTTACACGTACAATTGTACATGTATACCCACAGGCGACCCAAGCTTTCTATCAGATTACAGGGACATGACCCTTGCTTATGAGCAGTATTGTGTTACAAATATTTGATTTTAATAAGGGTTTGTATGGGAATGCAATGAATTTGTTATAAAAGGTTAGCCTCCTCCGCAGGCAACTCTTACATAAAGGCACGAGTGAGAGACTGGTACGGACCAGACCCGGAGACCCCGGAGTTTGCCTGCGGAGGAGGCTAATAAAAGGTAACAATTTGAATGTTTTGTGAATTAAATTGACTTACCCTATTGCTGTGTTGTATTCTTTGTTGTTTGTCCGCTTCTCAGGTTGATTTAACGTCCCTGTAATCTGATAGAGAGCTTGGGCCTCCTGTGGTATACCCGGGGAGTAATTCCATTTCCATATAAAAGTGACTGGGGTGATCATCGTACATTTTAGGGGTTAAAAATCACAGTTTGGTACTGCTTATGGATTAGAGTTATCCCGGTACACCTTTTAGGGTTTTAAAATGTAAAAAATAGAACTGGTTTTCTTTTAATAGGGGTGAAAATAAATTTGAGCCACACCCAATTCCTCATCACTTTTATATGAGTCACCCCCCTACCCCCCCCCCCCCCCCCCCCAACCCCCACATGTCTCTTGACTGAAACAGCTGATACAGTGCAGCCTCCATTAGGAGACACCCTCAGAGCAAGGAGAGGTATCCCCTTACAGCAAGGAGCCCAAAAGTGTGACCACTATCAATTAATTCACATTCTTTCGTGCACGTATATTATCCAATCAGAAGCCGATGATAATTATTCTGATTGGATAGTTGGCACGCACAAAAGAAAATAAAAAGTGGTCACACTTTTGGGCTCCTTGCTGCAGGGTCCTTTTAAATATTTAACGTACTAGATACAAAGGTTACAATATATACATGAGCGTTAATTTTGGCAGGACAAAAGTTTGTGTTCCCTCAAAGGAGGTGAAGGTGTCCCAAAGTAGAGAGTGAAAGTAGATAGTATAGTGTATTTTACTATCAGTGTAAAAGTACAGTGGAACTCCGATTTAGTGAACCCCGATTTAACGAAGTCCTCGATTTAACGCACAAATTTATTCAGCCCGGCCAGAATTAAATAAAATGCATGGAAAAGAACCCAGATTTAACGAACCTTGATTTAACGAAATACCCAATATAACGAACACAATCTAGAAGCCCGAATGTAAAATCTACCCCGATATAACAAATAAATGTCATCACGCCACAGAAGATGAATGATTGACTACTGAAAACTTTTAATTCTCTAAGTAAGTTGCCAGCAGTCCATTACAGTCATACATGTTGCTAAAAATAGTACTGCTGTGGCCATTTAATCGGCTTTATCTTCTTTGTCTTTAACGGGGACTAGTGTTGGGGAGTGCATCGCTATTGACGGTGTTAAACACCGTCTGACATTACGGTAAATTAATTATTAACTATACCCCGATTTAACGAAGTTATTGGTCAGTTTTCAACAAATTCGTTATCTCGGGGCTCTCGATTTAACGAAACCCCGATTTAACGAACCAACTTCCCCAGTCCCCTGGCACTTCATCTAAGTTTATAGAAATGAAGTTAAGCTTAATTGATAATAATGTCAAATTTATAATTTCGAAACATTGATCGGCTTACCGTGATATTTGCGCACGACTACGCCGACAACTACATATACGTTACCTTTTCCTGAACAGAGCAAGAATCTGCTGAATGCGGCGATTTTTCACTGGAAGCCATTTTTAGAACATACAGGTTAACTCGCGATCGATAAATTAAAGAACAAAGTAATAAGGAAACTCGTCGGCCATCTCCGCCATCTTGTTCGTTTACTAGTTCCAGACCCTCACATCCTTATAATACCAGCAAACCTGGGTACTAGTTAAAATCCAATCTCGTCCCCAGGGCCTTCTCAAAATGGCGCAATGGCATATGGCGAGAAAGAACGCCAACCAACTACAGCAATGGCATTCAGAGGGGTGTTTATAAAAAGAATACTTATAAAGTAAAGACCTAAGATCCATAAAACGAAGACCTGCTGTAACCTAGAAAACGAAGACACCTAGAAAACGAAGACCTAGAAAATGAAGACCTAGAAAACGTAGACCTATAATGCAGGAGTCAATGTTAACCCCCCTCGCCCCCCCCCCCCCCCCCCCCCCGGGACAGGGTGGGGATTTAAAAAACCCCTCAATCAAATGTTGTCAAATTCCCCCAGCCCTGGGGATGCTGTCCACTTACAAAAGTCTTAAAATTTCCCCACCTCAGGCCCGTAGACAGGATTTTTGAATGGGGGGGTGCGTTAGAGTGGGAAAGTTCTGGTCGTACGATCGCCGAAGGCGCGAGCTCCTAGGGGGGTCCGGGGGCATGCCCCCCCGGGAAATTTTGAAAGATTAGGTTGTCTGAGACTGTATTTCGTGCGTTTTGAAGGCAGTACTTTGATATGAAACGAGGCAGCCAAAAGCGAACGTAAAAACATGAATATTTCTGGAACTGTTCAGTTAAAGAAAATACCGATGAAAGAATACTAAAAATACATAATGCGGACCTTCGATTAAAGACATTTTTAAGCCAAAGGAGTGAATATTTGGATGAAGAAAATGACTCGCTTGATGTTGTCTTTGTTGATGAAGACGATACGGAAACACGTTCAAAGCTGCGATTGTTTGATTCAGACATTTTCAAACTACACCTGTCCACTATTTCACTTTCTTTTGAACCGTCGGTCCACTATAGGTGGACCCCCACATCCCGCGGGGGGGTGCGGACGCACCCATCGCACCCCCCCCCCCCCCCCCAACCGCTGACACCACATCAGCAGGCGCTGTACAAATCCCCACCTATTCCCCGTACCCAGGGGACAGATAAATACTAAAAATTGCTAATCCCCTACACCCTCGGGCACGGTATTTGTTTAAAACCCCCATATTTCCCCTGTAATCCCCACCCTGTCCCGGGGTGAGGGGGGTGGGGTTAACATTGACTCCTGCATAAAGCGAAGACCTAGACTGAGGTCTTCGCTTTATAGGTCTTCGTTTTCTAGACACTCCATTCAGAGGACAAGGGGAGGAGGCGAGGAATTGAAAAAAACAATTCGAAAGCAATTTTGAACAACGGAAAAAATACTTGATATATCGCCCGTGAACTACCTCTTTTAAAGTATTGTGCGCAATGTCTGTACCACTTTCGAAATGGCGGGAAATAAAACCGTACCCGAACTCAGGTATTTAGAGGTATTTAAAGTAACTGATTATCAAAGAAAGGCGACAGAGAGCACACGTGCAAGTAAAAATATTTTAATTTGTCACTAGGCATGGGTAAATACGTTTTCATATTAAATAAAACCAGGCAAAGATGAGCAAACGTAGATATTTTTAAAAAGCTAATGATAAATAAGTTAGAATAACTGAGCTAGTTCCAAAGGGAGGCCTGCTACAGTGTCTGTCACACAGGGAAATATATTTAATTTGATTCACACCGGAATTATGCACTGGCCGCGACCTCATTTTCAATCGGGTCGAAAGGAAGCTCAGAAATATTCGATTCTCTTTTAGAAATCAATATATCAGCCTCCACAGCGGTCAAACGTGACGCGCCTGCGCAGTTCCCGCCAAAACCTCACTGCGAAATGTCCTAAATTTACGAAGTCCTCCACGTTTCGTCACTTTAAAGTTCAAACTTAAGAAATTTACTGAAAACTTAAGCTTTGTACTCGGAGTATGCATAGATAATGTAATCATTGTTATCCACCAAGTGTCTCAGCTCGTATTTTGGTTTACCACTGCATGTTCTATAACGTTTCCTTGCAAACTTCGCGGCCATTACGCCGTCATTACGCTTCAATCTCTTGCAAAATCAAGGCAGCGAAAAACCGGAAGTGCCGCCGGATTTTTGCGTTTGACCGCTGTGTGATATCAGCCACCTCTTTTTTTTTTCCTTGATCGTTATGGGTATTTTCAAATATATATAACAGCAGTCAACTCGATTATAATATCGCATGCTTTTATCTAGCTGTCTTCAATGCTTACTAAACGTGAAAACTAAAAGCACATTAGCCAGACAAGTTACTGCATTATGGTCTCGGCCTTTATAATCTAAGTCTGGCTGAAAAACCCTTCATTAGGAACTTATGTTCATGTTTCATGCAAATCTAAATGATTTTGAAATGAAATGCTTTGAACCAGACTACTAAATATTTCTTGGACAAGTATCCCCAGCCTCTTGGAAACCTAATCACATCCCCAGGAATGTGACAGGTGAGCAAGAGTGCATGGCTCAAAAATAAATTCAAAATGGCCGCGACCGAAGTTTCTCTTTCAGATTTTGAGTTTAGTGAATGCAATATATTGAACAAAGAGATTGGGCACTCGGAAGATTCAACAACCAATCACGGTCGTTAACCTTAACCCATCCTATTTACCAGATTTACGGCCTTTGGCTATGAAAACGAAATCTGGGGACGAGTTTATTGGCAACTGGTAGCACATAATGACCTGCGAATAAGATGCGATTTACCAATAGTCCATTTTACAGTTGTGTGCTTAGAATCCAGGCCTTTGAACAGAAGTGAGGCGGGAGGTGACTTTGTTGTGATACAAACCTTCCTTCTTTTCAAATGTAAATTATTCTGTTGTTATGTAAACTAGTTTCTGATCTCTATCATCTCATGGTCACTCCTAATCTCGCTTTCATACAGAGGTTTGGTTACATTTCACAGAACTGTAAATGGTCTATTAACTATTCGAAACTGTTGTTGTTGATTCCTATGAGTCTTTGGCTTCTTCCATCATTCTTTATACATGTCCTCTGTCGTTTCGCTAAAGTGACGAATATTCCTTCTTTGGGTCTGAGAATCATTATAGAACATGGGCAGAGGTCATCAAAGGACTGGGTCGACTCAATACTAAAGTGGCGCAACACGTAGGCCAGGACAAGCTTCTCTTCTAAAATAGCCAACCGCTGACCTAAAGGGAAAATATAGAATACATTTGGTAATTCTAGCTTAAAAATTGCATCAATGCAAAATAAATTAAAGGAAACTTCCACTATTGACACAAACTGCTCTTATATTTGGAAATATAAACTTATATGAAAATGAAGATCGTAGGAAGTAAAGGGGAAAAATACCATTTCTCGACAAAACGCCTGGCCAGGAATAAACGCCAGGTTTAAATATATAATAGACACCTTGTCTGTACAAGGTCAAGTTTTGAAGTAACGCCCTAATTAATCGAGAAAATACCGCGGTATTGCAGGAATAAATGCAATAAGTATCAGTCTTTTTGAGTTTCACTTTCAGTTCCTCCATTTTGGATCTAATTGATTCGTCATGACGATTTTCCTCTGATGCCAGGAAGAATGCTAAAATGATGTTAAGATGGTAAGTTAACAGAACGCCATTAACACCAAAAAAACACCAAAGTCGGTAGACCTACATGTCAAGTATGGTTGTAATGGAAACGTCAAGTCACGTGATCATGAAACCAGAGCACAGAAAAACTTAGCCTGGATTAAGGCTAACATAAGTAACCTACCGATACAGTTCCTTGGTCCTGCTGAGAAAGGAACAAACGCGTATGGATGACGTCCTTGGCTGTTCTCAGGTAGAAAACGATCAGGGTTGAACTCAAGCGGTGCTGGCCACACTTCTGGGTTTCTGTGAAGTCCTATAGCAGAAATGCCAACTGTGGTTCCTTTTGGAGTGAAGTAGTCCCCTAAATGCGTGTAGAACAACGATACATTACTCCCCATCGATTCATTCATCAATCAGATAAAGAAACAAAGAAACAAAATAAACAAACAAATAAAGAACACTAAAGTTACCAAGTGGCAGTCCTCAGTAGTAGTTCTTGAATAATATGGCACGGGCGGAAAGATTCTTTGAGATTCCTAAAAAAATCAAGTCGTTATCTTACAAGGAATTATCGTTTTAAACTAGACCGTCATAAATCTTGCATCATGCGTTTTGCGTCGCGCATTCTGTGCAATTCGTATTATACCTTTATGACACACTCCAGGTAACGAAACTCCTTCAGGTCTTCTACAGTCAGTCTGTCTGGACGCCCATCTGAGAAATTAAATACAAATAAGTAAGTAAGTTACGACTGACTGCAATTTACTTCCACAAGTCATGTAGAATCGGCCGCCACATAAACACTTTTCAGTGGGCTTGTTTGTAGTAGTCAAATCGCTCGAATGAATTGAAGGGTTTTATTCAGTTTCTTCGTATTTACTCATTCTACAAAAAATAAACACTTCTAAACCCAAGCTCTAATTATGATTTTCGGATGCGTCTTTCTGTAACGGAAAGGCCTCATCGGCCTCTTCTTAATTCAGTCTTCGTTCGCAAAAACCAAGCCAAGCCAAGACGAAGAAGGAAAACATTTACACCGCAAGCAAGTATACGATATAGAGTCAAAACAAATAGGCCATTTCCGAGTTGCTTTTTGCCTCTGTTTCAAAACGAGTCCTGGTGTACAACTTTTCATATGGAAATTAGTTTGATTTTCAAGACAACGTGAACTTGCATTTCCATATGAAAGATTGTGCACCAACCAGGACTCGTTTTGAAACAGAGGCAAAAAGGCAACTCGGAAATTAAATGGCCAATTCAGTGTATTTTGTTGCACAGAAGAAATCTGAGGCTATTATTTTTATTTATTTTTTTATTTTTTTATTTAAACAATATTTTTTCTCAACATTTGCTCTAAGAGCAGATGCTCATCTAGAGAGCTTACGTTTTCACAATTACAATAACACACGATCAGATAAAGACAAATATAACAAAAGAAAAAAGAATTAAAAGGACAGGTACAAGCAAAATCACACAAAAATGGAAAAATTAAGAGGCTATTATTATTACGCTAACGTACGAGTGTTTGTCTCACACGTTCTCCACTCCATTGTGGTTGGCTACTTGGCAGTTGATTTTACCCTCCCGTCTCATCCCTTTAATTACTGGTTTGTATTTATCATCCGAAAGTGGCAGCCAGATTTCCCATACCTCAGTGCGGGTGGGATTGGTGTAAATTGGATACTATAGTAAACCAAGATAGATCAAGTGCGTTACCAAAGAAAGTGTCCACCTCCTCACACACTCGCTGTTGAATCTCGGGGTGACGCCCAAGAAGATACAGAGCCCACGTGATGCCAGCGGATGTGGTGTCGTGGCCCTGGAAAATGATGAAAGGAAATAAATACTGTATTTCCTCGAATAAATGCCGGGACGATTTTTTTTTTTAGTGGGTAGTTATCCAAGGGGGGTGATAATCTCAAATATTTCTCGCTGGAGTGCCCCAATGCAGAGGTTATCCTAGAAAATGGACTTGTGGTTCTAGCATTTTATACCTTGCGTACAAAGAACAATATAACATTTCTGATGTGCTAATTAGAGAGCTCCAAGGAAAAAAGGAAGAGTCAAATGCATGAATATCAGAAAAAAAAACTGTAACGAAATCTGTGCGTTTGTAAATTTTCTGTTGTAACTATTAAAACAAAGCTTGTTTCCGTGTCCTATGATCCAATGCAAGGTGTCAATGTTTGACAGGGAGAAGGTGGGGGTGGTAGGGTGGGGGGGATTATTACTAAAATGTCCATGTCAACTTTTATCTCGTATTGGCTTACCTCAAATGTAAACGTAT
Organism: Desmophyllum pertusum; assembly: GCA_029204205.1. NCBI lineage: Eukaryota > Metazoa > Cnidaria > Anthozoa > Scleractinia > Caryophylliidae > Desmophyllum > Desmophyllum pertusum. The sequence continues at coordinate 2,106,534 of MU827307.1, read as the reverse complement.
CCACTTCTTCTCTGACTCCTTCTCGTGAGATTTCTCCATTGTCATAAGCTTCCAGCAACAGATCGAGGAAAGCCAGGCGCTTCTTCCGTTTAAATGCACTTCACGTTCACTTTCGGTTCCAAGTTCTTCTGGTGGAGTTTTCTTTGCTGCCCTTTCATCAATTCGTTCATCGATCACCTACAATCCAATATATGACTAGTTTGAAAGTTTGTAAAACGTTCAGTTAAAACCAGAAACGAACTGTTTGAGAGGCTCCCCTCTTCCCCTTATCTGCTGAACTCGGCTCGTCTTCGTCTTCGCAATTACATTTGATTATCAAATGTAATTGTGAAGACGAAGACTAGCCCAGAACTCTTAGAATGAAGGGAATAATCGAAATAACGTACACAACGTGAAAACATATACATATAGTATAGCAACCCAACATAATTTATTCCTGGAAATAAATGACGGTGGACTTTAAAATTGGTAGAAACTCAATGAGAAAGATATCATTCAGTCAGTGATACAACCTACATTCGGAAACATAATAACGTGTTCTTCCAACAGGAGTCGAACTTATAACCTTCTGTATAACGGTCGGACGCTTTACCATGCACTTTGTAAGGAACAGGAGACTACGCTATATAACTGTATGTTAAAATGTGACAATTTAAAATTCCCGCAAAGTTCGCATTTTTCAGATTTATTAATAATGTATTTCCTGTGCTAGCTAGCTGAATTATTATGTTTTGCTTCTAGCTATCATACTACCGTTTACCTTGTCCGTGAAACCATGAACAATCTTCAAACAAGAGTTCATCTCTCTTCCAGAAGAGGTACAATTGTAAACGGTATCAGACCACATCAAAGGAGACCTCCAACGCATCTCAAATAACTCGCCCATCCTGCAAAATAGTAAAAAGTGCATTTGAATATATCAATACACTAACAAACAAACAAACAAACAAAAAAACAGACAAACGACCTTATTATGGAATTCAAAGTGATACAATAATTCCTTGAATGTAGAAAAATGTCGTCATACAATCGGTGCCAATTTGCCAATTTTTCAAGATGCGCCATCCGTGACGTAGCTCCTTTAAGAACGGGCCAAACGAGGATGAGAATTGACGAGAGTTGGCTCCCATGAGAGTTTTCTTCAACTCTCATCGACTATCATGAAACGTTGGCCAAACGAAAGAAAATTATCAACGACTTTCAAGAAAAGGTTCAATTTCGATGAGTGCGCATGTCAAACTCTCATCTTCGCTTGGCCCTGGCTTTATAATTAAAGGCTAAGGTTTTTTGATAAATTTACATGCAATCTAAAAATGCCGTCATAGGTGAGATTTTGTTATGATGTTTTAACATCATCCATGTAAATAAATAACAAAAAGGTGGATTGAAATAATTAGAGCAAAATGAAGACTCGATGAAGATGTCTAAAATCATATGAAGTTTTCACATAAAATAGACTATCCGAAACCCGAAGTGCTCTTGTGTTGGTATTAGTCTATTTGGAGGTGTGTATTAATATTTTCCTATATTCATTCCTCCCATGATGTTTGTCGTACTCAATAAAAATCCCCCTTATACGTACATGTACGTTTTTCAGATAAAAAAAACGGGCCATTAGTCACTAGTAAGGTAGTTTTAATAGATACCTGATTACTGTCTTGACGTATGGAGAGCTATTTTTGTCTTGAGCATTTGGGATGAGCCCATAGCAGTTTCTGAATAAAAAGGAACACCACGATAATGTTTCGTGCTATATATCTGACTGACCACTCACCTTGTGCAATCCATTAGGATTAACGACGTTTGTTCCTCAATTGTAGAAATAGCTGTCTCGCAGCTTTTTTTTGTCATCCGCCTTTTTTCGAAAACATGGTGCATGCTTCGCTTGGCAGGATTTCCCTTTTATGGAAATTCTATATTATACAACACTGCCACTGCCTGTCCCACTACCACTGCCACTGCAGCCTGTCCCATTACCACTGCGCCACTGCAGCCTGTCCCGCTACCACTGCCACTGCCTGTCCCACTTCCACTACGTGCCACTATACTGCTACTGCTACTGCCACTGCCACTGCCACTGCCACTGCCACTGCCACTGCCACTGCCACTGCCACTGCCACTGCCACTGCCACTGCCACTGCCACTCCACTGCCACTGCCACTGCCACTGCCACTGCACTGCCACTGCACTGCCACTGCCACTGCCACTGCCACTGCCACTGCCACTGCCACTGCCACTGCCACTGCCACTGCCACTGCCACTGCCACTGCCACTGCCACTGCCACTGCCACTGCCACTGCCACTGCCACTGCCACTGCCACTGCCACTGCCACTGCCACTGCCACTGCCACTGCCACTGCCACTGCCACTGCCACTGCCACTGCCACTGCCACTGCCACTGCCACTGCCACTGCCACTGCCACTGCCACTGCCACTGCCACTGCCACTGCCACTGCCACTGCCACTGCCACTGCCACTGCCACTGCCACTGCCACTGCCACTGCTACTGCCACTGCCACTACCACTACCACTACCACACTACCGCACCACTAACACCCAGACCACTAACATTACCAGTACCAACACTACCACTATCCCTTCCACTACCACTGCGACTACTAGTACTATCATGCTTAGCGACCAAGTAATGAATTTTGTTCATATTCTATCTTTTTTTTTCACGTTTCGTGCAGTTTTATAGCTCATATTATAGCATCTTTGAATCTATACATTAGTTATATCTAGGACACTTTACCCACTCATTCGTCCAGTCCCAGAAGTCAACGTAAAAGCCCAGCCTGACTATAGGTAGCGACGGCGATATTATGTGTGTACGAATATTATACTTACCACATATTATTTCCAAGGTACATCGGGCGATGTAAGGCCTTATATCAAAGACAGCTCTGTTTTCTTTCTCCTAATAATCAAAATAATAAAAGACGGTTCCACAAACTAGCCAATCTCGTTCCCAGAGTCCTCGTTACCCTTGTCCAGCGGTGGAACGGCCAACAAGGACCTCTGGGACTTCCGGTCTTACTGCGCAAGTCAGGCGGATCGCTTTATCCCAGAGGTCCTTGCTTCACCGCTGGACAAGGGTAACGAGGACTCTGGGAACGAGATTTTCAAACTAGCTCTACCATGTGGCTCCTGATTTCAACCAGCACTAGATACATTATGTACTTTACCTCTAAGTGTGTCACCAAAATTGCTGCTTGTTCCTCGATTACTTGGATAAAGTTATCCAGTATCTTAAAGTGAAATGTTGGTGTTATCAATCTCCTCCGCGTCTTCCACTTGTCCCCGTGGCTAAAAGAACATTATTGTTAATGCAAGTGGCTGTCATTTTTGAGGGGTTCTATTTCTATTGACCTCAATATTTATCTGAATCTTTCTAGCTTCCTGTATCTGTCTGTCTGTCTGTCTGTCTGTCTGCCTTTCGCCTGTCCGTCAGTCCTTCTTCCCACTGCCTATGCCTATACATGTGCGTATTTGTTTGTAAGTTAGTTTGCTTCTATCTCGGTATCTATACGGTACCACTCGATTGTTTAGAAATTTCCTCAGAATGCACATACTTTTTTCCGATATACTCAATATTCATAACGATTAATTTTTTAAGGGACATTCTTTTCTCAGCAAAGAAACAAACTTAAAAGTTTCATCAATGTGACAATCAAAATTATGCAGGAAATATACTTTTTTAAGAGTATACTTTTACAGCAAGGTGCCCAAAAGTGTGACCACTTTAGTTAATTCAAATTATTTCGTGCGCGTACACTAATCTAATCAGAAGTCAAGGAGAGCTATTCCTTGCCTTCTGATTGGGTAGTCTGCACGCACGAAAGAATGTGAATTAATTAAAAGTGGTCACACTTTTCAGTGGGTGCCTTGCTGTAATAGCTGGATCTCTAACTATATTGGTGAAAACCATCATTAGCCGATTCAATTTAAAACGATAAATGGAATTGAGACCTTGAGCAATGCAGCTAGAGGTCAGGCAACATGCCACCCACCTTGTCAGTAAACCTTGTTTGAATACCAGCGATCGATGTGATGCAGGTGACAATCAAGCAATTATCAGTTTGATGACGCGAAAAATGAAAGAGTAAGGACATATTTAAAATTACTAAACAAAGCTACCAAACAAAACAATCAAGACATCGGGGGGGGGGGGGGGGGGGGGGGGGGGGGGGGGGGGGGAGGACCTGGAATTAAAGGGGGGAAGTCTACGGGAGGTGGGAAAAGATACGGAGGGAAGTGCATGCCCAAGGTGGTAGGAACCGGAAGTAATAAACTTTCACGAGTGTTACCATAACTCTATGGAAATACAGGGAACAGGTTTTCTACTGTTTTTTTATAAGCACGAAGCAATTTTCTGTTTCCATAGGGTTATGGTAAATTGTTTTTGAGCCAATCAGAGTGTGCGTAGTATCTTGTTTAATTCATCAGTTAGAACGTGTTCGCTTATGGCAGGGTTACACGTATAAAATCCATAATAAAATCCATAATAATCTTCCCCATTGTATTTGAGGCGGATTTTACCAATATTTCAAATGTACACACACATAATCTTATAAACTCTGAGTCAAATTGTTACATTTCCCAGACCGAAAACTGAATATACCAAAGGTAGCTTACACTATAGGGGATCTGTTCTGTGGAACAAGATCCCCCAGAGATCAGACAACGGCCCCAATTTCAACGATTTTAAAACCTCTTTGCATAGGAAAGATTATAAAGAATAATGATCATTTAAGTTTTTATAGCATTTTATTCTTACATGTAATTTAGTAGTTCTATAGTTAAAACTTTTAGTTTAATGTAGTTAATGTTAATCACGACTCTTAGGAAGGACCATAACATTGTATGATAGGATATCGTGAGTAAATAAAGATTGATGATGATGATGATGATGACACGGACTGGTTGAGTATTTGCCGGTGCCACGACTGTGTCCGTCTAAAGATATCAGTTGGCGAATAAGCAAAGGAATCACAACCGTGAAGGGGATGGGGATTTAGTTATCTGATCTTAATTAGCAGATATTGTTTACAATGCTATTTCTCCGTTTACTCCTTAGTTTTAGTTGCAATTGAGATCGAGACAGTGTTTCATCCGATTTCCAAACACCTCGAATGTCGTCAAAAAGACTCACATGCGCGTCGTATTTCGGTGTTTGGAAATCGGATGAAACACGCGTCTCTCGTGTTTAATACATTATCTGAAAGTTTAGTACCTTACCTGTTCCAAGCCACCTGTGAAGAATTTCGTAGTCTCGAGACTTTCTTGTATGTTTTGTGCTGCTCAGTATTACCTAAGACAAAAACACCAGCATATCGTGTTATCCCACTACTGAAGTTGTTGGGATAAGTCAAGTCAAAGTATTTGGGTAAATATAGAGCACCACTCACCTCTGCGAATTATGGCTTGTAAATCACCACTGAAGGGTAAGTGGACCAACCCAAAACAAAAGAGCCCCTCGTGATAAAAATCTTCTAACCATTTCCACGAGGAGCTTAAACATAGCTACGACAATTGCAATACAAATCATACATTAATTAAATATTATACACTTATAATAAAGAGAGAAAAAAGAAATGAAAGAAAGAAAGAAAGAAAGAAAGAAAGAAAGAAAGAAAGAAAGAAAGAAAAGAAGAAAAGAAAGAAAGAAAGAAGAAAGAAAGAAAGAAAGAAAGAAAGAAAGAAGAAAGAAAGAAAGAAATGTAACTAAGCCACGTTACACAGCACATCTTTGACTGTATTTGGTCCTTTTTATTTCAACCTCCAGGGTCGATAAGGGGTTTTGGGATGCGGTATATATGACGTTTTCAAATTGGGAATATGCAGCATTGCTAAAAATTATGTGTATGTTTCGGTATAACGTTCCTACTTTTGGGTATGGTTGTACTGTATACAATTCTGTTCCAAAATTTTGGTATTTTGGGGGGTCGGAAGATGTTGGGTAGATCGGATATTTTTCTAAGGTATTGGTAATACACTACTCTCCCACCCCTCCTCCCAACTCAAATACACTGAAAGTATATTCGCGCCGGGACAATCATTTGTCAATCCATTTAGTTACAACATGAATTCACAAAATAAGATCAGCAAAACTATTGCAGTTGAACTCGGCACAATAGGGGTCCGAACAGATTGAGTCCGACAAGCCGGTAAAGAGTGAGATTAAAGAGTGTTAAGTAATTCTTACTATCACTTACCGTCGGCTTTGCCGTCCAGCTGTAAAATGTTACAAATAAAATGTGAGGTTTTGGTCCTGGCAGCTTCCGTAAATCTGCTAAAAGCGTGAAGTTTGACAATGAATGCACTGCTGCAAACACGACAACTGCCAGTAAAGATACTGCAGCTAGCAAGAAAAAAATACATTTTGCAGATTTGATAGAGAAGGATGTCGTGCTGTAGTTTCTGTACGGTTCGATATCTTGAGAAATGTCGTTGTAGTATGCGATGTACATGTACAATGTACAAAGAAGCAGCTTGGTCAATACCTCCAATAAATTTATTCATGCACGCTGTGTGCGTTTATTGGTCTAGCCTCCTACGTAACAGACTTTATTTGCGTGACGAGCCCAAAGAAAGTCTGCGAAGGAGGCTATTATTGGTCCACGATATCCTTATTATACTCGACTGCAGTGGAGCATGAATATTGAACGGAGTGTTAAATGGGATTAGATTGCGCTCGGTAAACATAAAATCAAATCAAATCCTGACACCAATCCAGGGCAATCGAACGCTCAGTGATTACATACTGTACATGTATCGAGTCGATCCCGGGACCTCTCTGCCTAATGCTCGGGATTAATGGGCCATTTATCGATTTTTGTGTGGCTTACACGAGGTCAGTAAAGCCACTCCATGCTAATGTATGGCTCGCTATATAATATTAATTTCGGCATGAGTATAAAGGGGCTCAGCAACGTAGCAATATTTTCCATTAGATACTAGCCTTCCTTCCGCACATTTTGGGGGTCTTGTGTTTGATCTGCGTGCTCCCGCTCTCTCATTTTCCTTTCCCCTCCCTCTCACCCCTTTTTCCCTTATATCCCCCTTTGGATTATAGTTGGTTATGACCCTCTACCAGCTTTCGCCTCTACCAGATTCAGCTTGGCGAGGTTAGGGGTGGTGACTCTCTCCTCCGCAGAGGCTCATATATGGGAGAATCAGCTGAACGAAGTGAGTGCAGGCGCGAGAAACCGGATCCGCCAGTTACTTGCGCCTGCACACACCACGTTCAGCGGATTTCTCCTAAAACCCCATTGAGCCTCTGCGGAGGAGAGAGGGGTGGTGAATGGCTTTCAAAAATTACAGGTCTCGCAAAATTTAGTCGAATTTCACAGGTCTCACAGTCTCGTTTTACGAAGCGGTTCTGTATTCTCGCAGTCTTGTTTTTTTCCAAAAGGCATTTTCAAAGTCTCAATCGGTCTCGCAATTTAAAAATTCAAAAAGTCTCGGTTCGCAGAGAAAAACGCTAGTCTCGCCATCTCGCAAAGTCTCGAATTCACCATTCGCCACCCCAGTGACACTGTCGCTTATATCGGGAGATTTTTTTTGTCCCGACGATGTATTTTCTCTTACAAAAATTAATTAATAAATTCATAAAGAAAATACAAAAAGAAACGAATGTTTAATGAATATCTGTAAAATCGCCCTGATTTTAAATAAACTTTCCTTCGATTTACTCCAGGGATTTACTCGCCTAAAATAATTTGTATAGCCAAGATAGTCGATAAACATGACATTTAGATGCATTCGTGTAATAAGCTCCATACATTATTCGCGTCAGATCTGTATGGGATTTACAATGCCGAGCGAAGGCGATCCTTTGAAAATGCCCATACAGATCTGCCGCTCATATTAATTGTATCTATCACTTAAGCCCCAATCAAACGGTCACAACATTTCTCACAACATTTGTTGTTACATGTTGTGACATATTGTGACCATGCTCGGGCAAACGGCCACAGCAACCTCTCAACATTTCAGGAACAAAACGGAAATGTTGTGACGATGTGAGAAAAAGTTTAAACGAATTCAATTAAGGCGTCACAACATGTCACAACACCTCATAACATTGTTGAGAGGGGTGCTCAAACGGTCTCGACATCGGCTCTCAACAAATGTTGTGAGAATGTTGTGACCGTTTGATCGGGCCTTTATATTAGCCCACCTTAACACGGACACCCGGCCGGTTAATACGGACACTTTGCTCTGACCACGTACATTACAAAGTTAAGTTCAACTGTCTCTCTTCCGGACTTTGTCCCTTGAAGACCTTGTAGTTCACTGCTCGCTGTCTATTTAGTTTTTTTGCTGTCCGTAAGTACCCCCAGTCTCTCGGCAACCTAATCTCGTCCCCAGGAATGTGACAGGTGAGCAAGAGGCGCATGTCTCAAAAACAATTTCAAAATGGCCGCCGACCGAAGTTTCGATCCCTTTCGGATTGCCAATATATTGAACAAAGAGATTGGGCACTAGGCAGATTAACAACCATCACGGTCGTTAAACCCATCATATATTTGGCTACTAAAACGAAGATCTGGGGACGAGATTTATTGGCAACTCGTAGCGCATATTGACCTCAGTGCGAATAAGATGTGATTTACAAATTAGCTACCGTAAATCCTCGAATAATAAATTTAATACTGTTTTTTTTTTAATTAGGATTAATGCGGGGGGGGGAACTTATTCGAGAGAGGGCGCTTATTCGAGGGGAGGCGCTTATTTTATTTTTCGCAACTCGGCTTGATCAAACTGGTCATCTATTTATGGTAATTATAACATTTTGCGCGTAAACAACACATAACCTGAGTGTCAATATACAAAGCTGTATGTACAGTTCTAATAGCGGCCACCCTTTTCGGTTCGCCGAACATGTTCACAAACTGAGACGAGTATTAATGGGCAAATCTATACTATAGTAGTCAAGATTCTGAATTACCGACGATTAATACAAAATGACGAGTGTTAAACATGTCTTAGTTCTCACCCAGAAAAAAAAAACGAGGGGAGGAGAGGGGGGGCGCTTACTCGAGGGGAGGGGGCGCTTATTTCAAATGCTGGCTGATAAGAGGGGCGCTATTCGAGGGGAGGCGCTTGTTCGAGGATTTACGGTATTCGAAACTGTACTTTGTATTTGTGTTGTTAGGCTAGGCTGAGTCGTCCAACAACAACATCTTGTAAACAACAACAAAAACAACTTCAAAGAATTCGTTTCAACTATGATTGTAATAGATTATTCCTTATCTAGTCACGAGCACACCGAGCGGCACCGGGTACACGAGCACTATAAGGGTACCGCTTCGCACACAAGAGACATGTGGTATACAGTCGAAAGCTCCCGTAAGCGCCAGTCACCCTTGGGAAGCAAAAAAAAACAAATTAGTGTTCCGAAACTGGAGCTGGCCGCTTACGGGAATGTGCAAATACAGAGTTTTGTTATGAGCTACAGTTCTAATGTGAGTTTTGTCAAGGGCGCCGTAATTAAAGCTGCCGCCTGAGAGAGCTTCAACTGTATTGTTTATATATATTTTTTAGATTTATTTGCTGTTAATTGGTGTTAATTCCTATGGATTATTTGGCTTCTTCCGTCATCCTTTGTACATGTCTTACTGTCGTTTCCGCTTAAAGTGACGAATATTCCTTCCTTGGGTATGAGAATCATTATATCGAACATGTGACAGAGATCATCAAAGGACTGGGTCGGCACTCAATACTAAATGGCGCCAACACGTAGGCCAGGACAAGCTTCTCTTCTAAAATAGCCAACCGCTGACCTACAGGGAAAATATATTAATGTAAGAATACATTTGCCTGATATAGGCTATCAAAAAAATGTATCCAATGCAAAAATAATTAATGATAACTTGCACTATTGACACAAATTTTCCCTTAAATATTAGGAAAAAATAAACAAATATGAAACTGAAGATTCGTAGGAAAGAAAGAGAAAAACAAATACCGTATTTTCTCCATATATAACGCCAGGGCAAGGAATAAACGCCAGGTTTAAATAAACACATTGTCTACAAGGTCAAGTTTGAGGTAACGCACTAATCAAGAAAATACCGCGGTATTGCAGGGATAAGTAAGGGTATCCATTTTTTGCAAGTTTTTCTCCGGATTCCCGGATCGAGGTTCCTGCACTTTGATCTAACTGATTTTAACAGAACGTCATTTAACACGAAAAAACTCCAAAGTGGTAGACCTGCCTGTCAAAGCATAGTTGCAATGGAAACGTAAAGTCACGTGATCATGAAACCAGAGCACACATAAACTTAGCCTGGATTAATGGAGAGGTTGAAAATATTTTGATTGTGGACTCTTTTGCTGTGAATTTGTCTAACGTATCGAAAACCAAGCTAAAACGAGGCCAAAACGAGCATCATAAAACGACTTTGGGTAATTTTTCTTAAGGCTAACATAAGTAACCTACCGATACAGTTTTCCTTGGGCCAGCCGAGGAAAGGAACAAACGCGTATGGATGGACCGTCCTTGACGTTCTCAGGTAAAAACGATCAGGTTGAACTCAAGCGGTGCTGCCACAACTTCTGGGTTTCTGTGAAGACCTACAGCTGAAATGCCAACTGTGATTCCTTTTGGAGTGACGTAATCCCCTAAATGCGTGTAGAACAACGATCATTACTCCCCATTGGTTGATCGGTTCATTCATCAAACCTAGTTAATAGAGGGAAATGGTTATGAAGCCCGGCAAACTTCAAAGGAGCAAACAAATAAGGCCAAGATTATGTGAAAGGTCCATGACCGTGCACATCTTTTGTTTTGCGCTCATACACTTATGCATGAATTACGTAATCGCAACGTTTATATTGGTTAGTTGCTTGACACACACGTAACCACCTATTGCATTTTTTCAGGTTTGTGCACGGTCCAACCCCCAGAAAATAGCGACAAAAAACATATAACAAAGAACTTTTCCAGGCTTCATAACCATTTCCATATATTAACTATGATCAAAACAGACAACCAAGACATCAAATAAGCAAGAGGATTAAACAAACACAATAAAGTTACCAAGTGACAGTCCGCCAGATGTAGGTTCTTGAATAAAATGGCACCGACGGAAATATTCTTTGAGATTCCTAAAAAAATTTCAGACGTTGTCTTATAAGGACTCGACCGTCATAAAAACGTCAATCTTACATCATGCGTTTGCGCGGTTGCGCATTCTGCACTGAGCACTGTATAATTCGTATTGTACCTTCTAGGACACACTCCAGGTAACGAAACTCCTTCAGGTCTTCTACAGTCACTATGTTCTGGACGCCCATCTGAGAAATTAAATACAAATATTAAAGTAAGTAAAATTACGAGAAGCAATTTATTTTCACAAGTTAGAACCGCCACATAGACACGTTTGGGTTGTGTTTCCTAAAAGTCACAAACTTTGTTCTGTATCAGGTTCTTATTTGTATTTACGTACTGATTCTAAAAAGATAAACACTTCTATAAGTCCAAGCTCTACTTATGATATAGAAGCGTCTTCCTGTAACGGAAAGGATTAGGCAGCCATCAGCGTGCCTGCAGTCGTGAATCCCATCTTCTTAAATCTTCGTTTCGCGAAGCCAAGCCAAGACGAAAGAAGGTCAAGATTTACAGCGGTTTTACCCAAAGCGAGTATAAGAGATATAGTCAAAACAAATAGGCCATTTCCGAGTTGCTTTTTGCCTCTGTTCAAAACGAGTCCTGGTTCACAACCTTTCATATATGGCAACGAGTTTGATTGACTTGCAGCAAAAATCATTCCATATAAAAGGTTGTGCACCAGGGACTCGTTTTGAAACAGAGGCAAAAAAGCTACTCGGAAATATTCTATATTAAACTCTATTCAGTATATTCAGTTATTTGTTTTGGACAGAAGAAATCAGAGGCTATTATTAGTATGCGCTGGCGTTTGTTGTCTCACACGTCTTCCACTCATTCTTTATTTTAATGGTTTGTATTTATCATCCGAAAGTGGCAGCCAGATTTCCCATACCTCATGCCCGTCCGGGGTGAGATTGGTGTAAATTGGATACTATAGTAAATCAAGATAGATCAAGTTCGTTAACCAAAGAAAGCGTTCCACCTCCTTTTTATAACTCTCTGCTGAATCTCAGGATGGCGGCGCAAGAAGATTACAGAGCCCACGTGATACCAGCGGTATGTGTGTCGTGGCCCTGGAAAATGATGAAAGGAAAACAAATACCGTATCTCTCGAATAATAGCCGGGGCGATTTTTTTGCCCCCCTAAAAGGATATGGTTATTAATTCGAGGGGGTCGATTATCTCAACTATTGCTCGCGTGGAAATCGTGCCTAATGCCTGAGGTATTCGAAAAGAGAACCCTAGAAAATGGACTTGTGCTTCCAGCAGTTTATTACCTGCGAATTAAAGAACAAGAACATTTATGATGTGCTAATTAGAGAACACCAAGGGGAAAAAAGAAAGAGTAAAATACAAGGATATCAGTAAAAACCTTAAAATCTCCATGGAAAATTTGTATCGGCTTACCTCAAATGTGAACGTATCCACTTCTTCTCTGACTCCTTCTCGTGAGATTCTCCATTGTCATAGGCTTCCAAGCAAACAGATCAAGGAAAGCCAGGCGTTTCTTCCTTTTAAATGCAACCTTCGCATTCACCCTTCGGTTCAAGTTCTTCTGGTGCAGTTTTCTTTGCCTGCCCTTTCATCAATTCGTTATCGATCACCTATAATCCAAGATAGAAGTAGTTGGCTAAGGAATGTAAAAGAATATACCCATTCAGTCAGATACACAAAGCTATAATGGGGAAATGAATTCAAAAGTTCTCCCGGAGTAGGTCGAACCTACATGTATGATCTCCGCACAACCGATTGGATGTTCTACCACTGAGGTATTTTAATATTGTATTTTTTCTTAGTGCTAGCTCATTAGCTGAATTATTAGCGACCTTTAGATTAGAGGACGAGTAAACGAGATTGAGTACGAGTACGACTTTTCAAACCCAGTGCGCAGGGTTTTGTACATCAACACATACAACACCAATATTGTTCTTAAGAGCCTCCTTCTCTACTGGTCAGCACACAGGAGGAGCGAGGACCTCTGGGAACGTAACTTATTTGAAATTAGAAATTCGTACTCGTAGTCAATCTCGTACTCGTACTCCGACCTAAATGTCGCTATTATTCTTTGCTTCCTTCGCTCTATCGTACTAGCGTTTACCTTGTCCGTGAAACCATGAACAATCTTCAAACAGTTGTTCCATCTTCTCTTCCAGAAGAGGTACAATTGTAAACCGCATCAGTCCACATCAAAGGAGACCTCCAACGCATCTCAAATAACTCGCCCAACCTACAAAATAGAAAACAAGATGTATTTAAAACAAAATCAAACAAACAAACAAACAAACGACTTTATTGTGGAATTCAAAGTGACACAATAATCCAATTAAGAATATTAAAGTATGTCGTGCTACAAGCCTAGTTTTCCATAACATAAAGATGCAACTTGGAGTATCACTACTCCCCATGGATGGAGTGTAGCTAATGGTCGTGGGTCGTGGGTCGTGGGTACAAGTCGTGGGTCGTCGTGGGTGTGGGTCGTCTGGGTGAATAAAAAAATAAAATAAAATAAAATAATAATAATAAAACAATTAATAAAAAAAATTAAAAAAAATTAAAATAAAACAAATTTGAAAATAAGGTACTGGTTCGCACTACAGCCAATTTTGTTTACATAAAAAAATTTGTATTTTTGGCGAGGAAAAATTTGCAAAAAATCGCAAGTGGTGGTGGTGGTCGCACTCCAACCAAGATGTGTCTTCCAAAACTCTCCTGATTGATGTAAATGTAAACTTAAACGGCTTGGGACCACGTTTCGTACTTCGCTTTCTGGTTTCGTCGTTTCTTGTAGACTTGCCACAAGTCGTTTTCTTTGAGCGAAACCGGGCGACGCGCGACAACGATCGAGGAACGTCGCGAGAGGAAACCAAAACCACGAAAGGGAAAAATAATATTGGAAAGGGCTTTTAGAAAGTCTACGTTTCTTGCTGCTGGCTTCAATTGCAATCGAAGGAGATTGTTTTGAACTTGAGACGAATTGTTCTCCAAATTGCCGCCGGTAAATTTGGTTTTGATCAGACCCAGTGTAGTCATAGACATTCGCGGCGTAATATCGATGTTTCATGTTCTTCGTTTTCCGGTCGAAATAATTATTAAAAGAGTCAGATGAACCAGGTAAAAAATTATTTTGTTCCGTAATGCACGCGCTAAACTAGCGAATCTTAATTATCAAAACATAGCATCTTGCGTGAATGACAGTTTAATGGCTTGAAACGGGTAAAATAACAAAATTGTGTGATTTTCAAAAATTTGGTCGCCTCCAGGACAACACTTCGGCTTCTTTGAAGATTGGCGAAAATTTGGCAATTCGCAGAAAATTGGCAAAAAATTGAAACTGGGGGTCGCACTGTATTTTACGATTTTTACGTTACGTGTTGACAGATTTGGACAATTGAATAAACAAAATTGGTCAAAATTGGCTGTAGTGGCGACCCGTACCTAATATCAAAAAATCATTCTTCGTTAATTTTAGTTCCCCCGGGTCAAAATTACTACGAAGACTTCCGACGATTTCCGAAGATGACCCGAACCCTTCCGAAGATGACCGAAGATTTCCGACGATTTCTGAACCCTTCCGACATGAAGGTCAGCAGATATTTCCGATAATCGACGGATGATTGTGGGTCGTGGGTGAGGTATCAAAAATCGTGAATAAAAAAAATAAATAATTAATAATAAAAATAATGAATAAAACAAATTTGAAAATAATAAAATAATGTTGGAAATTCATGAAAATATCAAAAAATTATCAAATGCTTCAGACTCTTTTTTCGTTAATTTTGGAGCGCAATGTTTGACCCAAGACCTCGGATGATTTCCGAAGATGACCTAATCAACGGAAGATTACCGAAGACTACCCTAATTTTGCCCTTTGTTAAACAAGTAATAGCATGGTTTCCACGTAAAATTAAGAATCAATATAAAAAGCGCGTGATATATCAACGTTATTATCCAACTTCAGTGTATTAGTGACATTAGTAGAATCGACAATTAGCTACAATTAGCTACACTCCCAACACAGACGCCGCACAGATGTTCTCTTTGACTCGTCACGCAATCCACGCATCTCTCCTCGTCACGCAATCTCTCCTGTTGGAACGCGAAACGAACGAGTACAAATATCCCAGCGACAGTTCTATGGAAAACCGTAAGTTTTCCTTTTTTGACTGTCTAAAATCAGATGGATAATGAATTCCTGGGAATGAATCCTTATTGTATTTTTTATCCTTTTTTCTTTCTCTCTGAATACCGTGGAGCGCGAGAGAACAATCGGCGCTTGATTTGTCATGAGTTGATTTGAATCATGCTTCCGGTTTATCTGGTTTATCAGTGAGGCCCCAAACTGTGAGCCTGCCCGTTTTTCTCTCAAATCGTGCAAGTGAAATACATGTTCCGAACTTTTATTTCTCGTTTTATTTTTACTTTTTATCGGATCTGAGAAG
>MU827307.1:1945791-2090473 GCA_029204205.1 Desmophyllum pertusum | reverse complement strand
TGGCCAGGCTGGGAAAATCGAAAATCCTGAATAATTGGCCTGAATGACACTTATGGGGAACTACATCTTCGAAAATAATGTACTTAAGCGTTTCCTGGAAAATTTATACTTTTTCGAGAAAATCGAGTAAGAACGAAAATACGGGTTTTTGCATCCATTAATTATGCAAAAATCACACCTGAAAATTGGCCAATTTTCAGTATACACTTGTAGTCAATACATTTCGCATTATCAGAAAATAACAATTGATTTTGGCATAACAACATACCTCTTCTACTTTCTAGCAATTGGAAATGTTTTGTGTTCTGGAGTGACTAGAAAGGTTGCAGCAAAAGAGGGTTCTTTAAAGTAACGACATTTCCCAGCACTTTATGAGAAAGGAAAAATTGCTTAATTTCAAGGTAAAAACGTATCTTGGTATGTCCGATATGAAATCCAAATTACCATCGTGATACAGTTTGGCCTTAGTACTTTCATAATATGAAATAAAAAAATCTGGGCAATAAAGGCACACGCTGGCAAAATCGAAAGCTTGTGACGCTCTAAAGCCGTCAAATTAGCATAATGCAAATTTCTAAACTGAAGTATTCGGATTGACTGGTGTGTAAAGGTTACATTTTGACGCTGTGATGTGAAGGAAACATACAAGAAATAATTTAAAAGATGATATTAATCAACCTTTACTTCCGCTGATGGTTGCACTTTGATCGTATAAAACTGAAGGAACAGATTGTCAAACCCTTGTTTTGGCTGACTTTATTTACCTGCGATTGCGTGACCTGAGTCATATAGTTTTGACACATGCCGCGTTACTGAAATGTTTGAAAAATAAGAAATGGGGACAACATAGCCCGCTCAATGCAATGCATTGATGTTATTGAAATGTTTAGTTGTTTGCCATGATATCTAATCGTGAAGGGCAACTTTTTTTGCCATTTCAAAATAAATACCGTATTTCCTTGATTAATCGCCCTGAGCCTTCCCTCGAATTTGCGCCATCTTGCATGGTGTCATGAAATCTGAAATAACAACCAACCCCTCAGGTCCACTCCAATTTTAAAACAATATCACAGAATGGCTCAAAACTTGGCTGGGCGAGGTGGGGAGTTGTACTTCTCGGGTGCCCAGGCGTGATGTAGGCTACATGTTTAGAATATAATCTTCAAAAAAGAAGCCAGTTAAGATAAGTACCAATTCAAGTCCAGACAAGTTGTTCCAAAAAGAGCTGTTTAATCTAGACAGTTGGATGCCAGACATTTGCTCCACTCTCTCTTGGTGTCTGAGTTATCTATTCCACACCGAAGCGAAACAAACACACAACCCAAGATTATCAATATAATAATAGTGTGAAAAACATCTTGCATTTGCAACATATATATAAGGTCGATTGAAAGAGAGACACTAATTGATAGGCACACATCTGGAGGCACACTGTAAATATGCTGGCACTGATCTCTATCTAGAATCAAATCTAGAAGGCGGAGGAATGATCACTGCTATCAATACTAGCAACCACTTCCTTGGTAGCGCCGCGTGATGCTACGCCGTGCTTATTCGATATAATATTGGCCGGGAGAGTAGCATGGTTGAACAAGTTCTTACGCTATACAAAATGAATTGCGTCAAGCTCAATAAATCCCTACAGGCTTCATTTTTCTCCCGGATATCTGAGCGAAGTAAACAAGTATAACACATTAAACAACAACAACAAATGTTGCCAAGAGAACCTCCGTAAAAGCAATTAAAAACAATATTTTAAGTCCGAATGGAGACTATCAAGGCTGCTTCAAACAGTAGTTGGATTTTGTCTATTACTGCGTACAATGCAATTTCGAAATTGGTATACTCTGGTGTATTTAAACCCCTTCTTACGAGTAATGAATGTAACATCCCTTGCATCTCTGTTGTGGAAGATCTCCGGGGAAGACCTGGTAGACATCTACTCTTGCAGTATACAATATCATCTATTACTGTCAGATTGTTTTGACAACAGACTGCAACTAATCCCCTCGTAATCTGACTCATCCCCAGTCGTCTCCCTTGTTAGTTGACGCGCGTGACAAGCTCCGCTTGCCACGCGCGTTTCCTCATTATTGTCATGCGCGGCTCTAAACAAGAGAGACACTTGAACTGGGGACGAGTCAGTCCTGTATTCCATGAACCAAGACAAAACTCATCAAAATACCATGCCTTTTTTCATTTCCCCCCAAATACACAGTAACATAAAAGATTAACGAAAATACTGTACAATATCCATGGAGTTACTTTGTGCACAATGTACAAATTGGCGAGTATACGCGCGAGCCTCCTGCGTAGCGCAAAGCGTGTGGACAAAAGGGAAAGGAGCTCCGTTTCCCTCCTTCCCCTCGCGCTCCGGGCATTGTGCGAATCCCAAATACCTCCTCTCCCTCCCCTTTCTGCGCCGGCTAAGCAGGCTATATTCACTGTATTCACACTCACCCTAGTGTATTTGCTCTAAGATTGCGCACGTACGCCAGTCGCCAAACAACTATTCATGGACTGTATGCCAGTCTAGCAAAATCGTGAACAGTATTACTTTTTGATCTAAAAAAATCCCCCAAAATATCAAAATCGTACATTCCATACCCATAAGAAATCCTTCGCTATCCCCGCCAAACACCCCTACCGGCTAAGTACAACGAACGTTTACGTTTGTGATATTGCATAATGTATATATCTAGCTTGATTTATGAAAAGGTACCTTGATTCTCGATTTCGGGGTTTTGGTTTTTGCCGTTCAAAAACTCTCCAATGTTGGTGATATAAAAACATAATGTCAACTTTTTTTTTTCTTTCTCCTTCGTCTTCCTTTTCTTCTATCTTTCTGATCGGTGATTTACAGGCGAATCGGACTTATCCTTGTCATCTTTGAGCAGAATGTTTGTGAAACAAAGTGTTGAGATATTTTCATTGAGTACGTTTGTTAAATTTGGGTAGATATAAGACTGAGTTAACATCAGACTCGATTTTCTTCATTTTTTATGTTAGACTGAAAAGATGGACCTGACTCAGCTGTTTAGATTACCGTAAATATCCGATTTAGCACCCAGCGGTGGTACGGGTAAGTGGTGCTCAATTAATTTTTGGAACTCAAGGGAGACAGCTCGCTTATTTCTGTTTTGACCTAAACATCTTTTAGCAAGAAAGAAAATCAAGAAGAAAATGAAAAACAACAGGAACTGACAGTAAGAAAGTCTATGGCCGATAGCTGGCCACTTAACTTTCAGGACAGGAGCGCTTATTGGTCTAGGCATTCATGCGCAATATGGACGGTTATTGAAATATGGGTGTTTATTGTTAAATAAAATAAACGGATTCAACAGGGAGGGAGCTTATGAGAAAGATGGTGCTTAATATTGAAAGGAGGGCGCTAAGTCTCAAGTCATTACTTTACAAGGCAATTTTCTCTACATTTCTGGATTATCAGTTTTTAAGCGAAAAATAACTGTGCTTTATTTACCCGCCTAATTGTTGTCACAGTAAAACTCTCTTGTGGTCGAAAAAATTCAAATGGTGTGTCAACAAAATGTATTGCAATGGACAAACATGGGCAGCTAACCTGAAAATTAAAGTCACTGACATACAGAGTTCAAAGTCAATAAAATTCACAGAGTTCACAGACTAAACTTCTTTTTTACTTTCACTACACTGTGACATACTTAAAACTTGTAACAGCTAATTTCACTGAACGACACACCCAGGGGGTACTGGGTTACGCTAAAACAATTAGACAGCTCGCTCTCGGTTTCTAGCGACTTTGATAGTTGGCTCGGGGCTTCGCCCCTCACTATCAGCCGATAGAATGAGGCTAAATTTTTAGACCCCAAGTCCAGTTTGACCCCAAAAAAGTCCAATGGCACAGCATTTAACCGAAAAAAGTCCTTTTTTTCTCCGCATAAGAAAAACAAAGTAAAAAAAAACAAACATCAAGATAGTTCGAGATAGTCTTGCGTCCACCTTTAATTCATCCGGAATAAACGTCTCCTTAACATTTGCCGGTAGTTTTAGGTTGTAAATGAAATTGTTTACAGTTGATTGACATGATATTGAGAACGCTAGGGTACACCTTTTATCAACACTAAAAAATTTCCTGACAAAATTGTTCTACACCCAAAAATCCGGCGGAAAATTTCGAACCCCCAAAAGGCCTTCGCTGCACCACTCCGTCACTATTATACTTGGGGTACACCGAACCCGGGACGCCACTAGCTCTGGCGGATGATTACATATATGCGCACCCATACGGCTGGGTATTTTTCTCCATGACAATTTCATCCAATTTAGCAGCCCTAATTTATTATCTGTAAACAGGGAATGAGAAAACCCTAGTCAGGTAAGTTGCAGACAATATTCACGTGACTCCGGTCACGCAATTGTCAGCCAACGTATCGACGATTTGACATTTATTTACATTCCGATTACATAATTGGCCGCGGCTCAGTTTCATACCATTAAAGTATAACCTACAAACAGCGAAGGTTGATTAACATCATCTTTTAAATTATTGCTTGTGTGTTTCCTTCACATCACAGCGTCAAAATGGAACCTTCACACACACAGATCAATCCGAATACTTCAGTTTAGAAATTTGCATTATGCTAATTTGACGGTTTAGAGCGTCGCAAACTTTCGCTTTTGCCAGCGCGTGCCTTGATTGCCCAGATTTTTTATTTCATATTATGAAAGTACTAAGGCCAAACTGTATCACGATGGTAATTTGGATTTCATATCGGACATACCAAGATGCGTTTTTACCTTTGAAATTAAGCAATATTTCCCTTCTCATAAAGTGCTGGAAATGTCGTTACTTTAAAGAACCCTGCAACCTTCCTAGTCGCTCCAGAAACAAAACATTTCCAATTGCTAGAAAGTAGAAGAGGTATGTTGTTATGCAAAATCAATTTTATTTTCTGATAATGCGAAATGTTTGAATACAAGTGTACTGAACTTGGACAATTTTCAGTGTGATTTTGCATAATTAATGAGGCAAAACCCGTATTTTCGTTTTTCTCGATTTCTCGAAAAGTATAAATTTCCAGAAACTTTAAGTATTATTTTCGAAGATAGTTCCCCATAAGTGTCATTCAGGCCAATTAATCAGAATTTTTGATTTTCCTAGTCTGGCCAGTGATTCTCCATATTTCCAGTCAGGGCCTCTTAAGGAGCTACGTCACGGTTGGTGTATCTTGAAAAAAAACGGCCACTTTTTTCAAGTTCGCCATTCACAATCCGTCTTAATCTTCTCCATCCTTAACAATCCTTGTTCCTGCTTGGGTTATTATTAGCTCTTTGGTGTTTTTCTACCTTAGTAAACTATTATTTTGAAGCTTTCTTCTATTTGAAGGTGAGTTTGCACTTCGCAAAAAATCTCGTGACTCCTTTAACAAGCTTTCCTTCTTTCAAGGTGGGTCAAGTTTTACCGGAGCAAAGTGCACCTCAAGGGACTTCTAAGCACCTTTCCACCAGGGGCTCCCATGCTGAGTACCGAGGAACAACTTCAGCACCTTGTGGGACGCAAAACACATGCCATCACAATGGCCCCTATACGGTAAAACAGTTTGTGTATAATAACAAGCGAAATGTCTTCTGTTGTCATGTATAGCGGATCCTCTCAGAACTATATGGTTGTCCACCGAAAAGCTAGAAAAGTTCACTTATTCCAAAAAAACTACACTTTCACCATAAAACTACACTTCCCCATCAAAAGTACACTTTCGCCTCATTCTCGTTCCCAGATCATCTGTTTCTTTTGGTCACGTGGTTGGCGAAACGGAGGCTCTGGTCTGAATTCCGGACATCCATTCATTAATTCGTGTTGCGCATTCATTTTTTATCAGCCAATGAAAAAATTCGATTTTTTACTCGTTTCCGGCGCAAAGAAAAAAAAAAACGAGGAGCTCTGGGAACGAGGATGACTTTCGCCTCAAAAGTACACTTCCACCACACAACTACGCTTCCACCACAAAACTACACTTTCACCACAATTCCACCTCAAAACTGCACTACAACAGTTCCACCACAAGCTTCAATTTTGAGGACATGGATTTGAGTAGAAGTCCTTTAAAAAGTCATGAAATGTTTTTCCCCTGAAAGGTCGTCGGCTAATTATCAGCTCTCAGTTGGTAATGGTGATAATTATGTTTGTTTGCAGAACTGATGTTCAAGGCCGTGAGATTCACGATACAATAATGAAAAGACAAGCAGACCTGGAGCATAACAGGTATGGTTAAATAAACCAACGGTGAAAACAGATACTTTTCTAACATTTGTCTCATGTTATGAACAAATTAAAATACATTGAATATATTGAAGGATTTGAGCGGTTTTGCTTTACTGCGCTTTATGATTGGTTTATAAAACTCGCGCCACCTACTCAACCAATCAGATGCAAAACTAAAACCAATCGTGACTTGGACACACGCGTTTTCCCGCGCTTGGCGATGGTTACGTGTATTTGCCTCGAGTTCTCATTGGTTCATTGTGTTGTTTGCGTTTGTTGTGATTGGTCATTGTAATTGCTTTGATTTTGGTTTTACGACACTCGGTTGAAAACCCGCTCTAATTGCCAAAACGAATGATCAAGATTTGTTCAACTCTTATATACGCCCACAAATGTCCGTATTTGTTACCTATTTTTATGTTGTTTTATTTTAATCCCAGAAAAGAAGCGTGTAGACCGCTGGACGTTCCCTCGCTACTCGCAGACTTGATGAGGTCCCAGCCAGTTGCTGACAGATTAGTCCCCAGTTTCCCTCTGTACTGGAAGCTGGTTATTTCACTACCAGAAGACTGCGAGACACTTGAATTCAATGGCAATAACAACAGTGGACGATACATGAGTTTTTGTTATCAAGGAGAAATTCAAAAGAGGGGTGTATCCGCTGGATGATAGTATTCCACGGGGGCTCAAGAAAAAGGTCGGTTTCTCTTAATTAACCGTTTTAGTTTTGCAACCCCAATCAGTCATTGCAGTGAAGAGCACCCTACGGTTGCCACTCGACACAGTTCTTGATTAATTTTTGACAGCTTTTTGACAACTTTCTGATGGCTTTCGTTTCAACTGACCAATCAAATTGCAAGAACTACGAGAGGCCGAGTTGTCAAGCACCGCGTTCGCGTTTTGACAATTGACATCTTCGCCTCCCACAGTTCTTACAATTTGATTTGCTAGTTTAAATGGAAGCCATCAGTAAGTTTTCAATACAGGGCTGCAAATAATTTTGTTTTCTTGAAAGGACATGTGTCCGTCTAAAGTCACCATTTTGGTCCTGACTCGTCCCCAGTCGTCTCTCTTGTCTCCTTTGTTGGGAGTCGCAAGACGCGGGGGATGCTGGGAAGGAGGAAAGCGAAGAAGAGAAACGACTGGCAGATCGTGAGTCGAAAAGTTGTGCCAAGAGTCGAAAAGTTGCGCGAGGCCGTTTTTCTTCGATTATTTCTTTTCCATACACTCAGAGTTGTGGAATGGCGTAGTTGACGAAGTTTCAGTGATGTCTGGCCGTTAGAAAGGCATTATTTTCTACGGGTGTATTTAATAGAACATCAGCGAACCGGTCAAGACGCTTGCTAAAGTCGAGTTTACAACCTTCGACGACATAAGCTTACAAGCAGAAACGCGCGCTGAACATTTGAAGAGAGGAAGTATGATTTTGTATTTATTGAGAGGTATGGATCCCTAAATTAAACCTTAATTTTGTATTACAATATTGATGTGTCGTCGTGTAAGTGTGCGAGTCATTTTTCTCTGTGTGATTTGAGTGCCGCGAATGCTACGTAATTTATATTCCTGGCCGGGTTTTGCAATTTTAGCTGAGCCGCTCGTTTCCAGGATAAATTGGCACGGCAAAGGCTACAACTTTTCGGCAGTAAGTTCATTGAGAGATATAAAGGCTTGAAGGGCGGATCCTTGAAAATATGAGATTTTAAATTTAGCTGTCATGATCAGTTTGACTCCTTGACCCAATAATCACAACACTTCCACAGGAAACTGTAGGACACCACAGAGCGAAGGAAACAGACGTTTGACGTAGCTTTCAGTTGAAGTCCGTAGACGCTTAAGGGAAGTATTTTGGAAACGATCTAGTTAGTCTGAGGTCTCTGTACCAGAAGTAAACGGCAATCGTCGTAGAACTGCGTAGAAGAGTTGTGTGGTGTGCAAATAAGACTTTGACTGTAAACAAAACCTCGCGATTGTTTACGGCAGAGCAGATTTTAGCTTCAAAGGGCGGCGGAAAGCATTCTCTTTTAATAGCGCCTATTTCATCAAAACGCCGCCATTGCTCTGTCCGCCATCTTGAAAACAGGATCTGCCAGTCGTCTCCCGCCTTTCCTCCTTCCCATCACCCCTTGCGCTCCCCTCGGCCGCGCTAAATATTAACAGGAGACAAGAGAGACGACTGGGGACGAGTCAGATTTTGGTCGGACAAAACAAAAATGAGGTCGGCCACCATACAGTACTGCTTGATAAGTGAACCTGCTAATCTGACGTGTTGTCAATGCAGAGTAAACTATAGTTTGCGTTTAGAACAAAATGCGTTATAATGCATTAGCATTTGCGTTGGAAGGCAAAAAAATTGTCCGGACATTATGTCCGACCACAGTTGGGATTTCATCAGACATTGGCAAATTTTGGTTGGCTATTGTCCGATAGCCTGCGTCGCAGACGGACTTGACCTCCGGCGGTCAAGTCCGTCTGCGACGCAGGCTGTTGTCCGATGACCGACTGTTATTTGCAGCCCTGCAATAAGATGCCAAAAAGTTGTCAAAAAGAATCAAAAACTTTGTCGCGTGGCAACGGTAGGGCGCTCTTCATTATAATGGGAGACATTCCTACGTTCAGTGTCCATACAAACGAGGCTCGATGATACTGGAATAAATAACGATATCATTTCACCTTTGTTTATTTATTGCTGCAAAATCATATATTCTACCTTTGCAGATAACTTCAATGAGATAAGAAACACTTTTCGGTGCCAAACATTTTCTTCGTGTAGTTTCTTCGCATAGCTGCCTTGTTCAGCCGATATTTTTTTCGCTGATTGTTTGTTCCTGTGTTTTCCTTTTCCTTTTCAGATTGATCTATTATCACTTTACAGAGCAGAGATTCGAGACTTTCCCACACAGAGTAAAGTACTCAAAATCTGTACCAAGGTTAGTGCCGAAAAGGGACACTAATTTGATCCATTTAAGCCTCAAACTGAGTTCTTAGCGCGCTCAATTCTTTTCCCGCTCGAGAGACGTCTGAGAATTCCATACTGATGACGTAGCTCTACAGAGATCCGTGTAGTGTCTGTGATTGGTTGTTGTTCGGTTTTGAATTTTCGCGCGCATTTTACAACCAATCAGAGACAATATACATGTAGAGCTACGCTATCAGTCGAGAATATCAGTCGCCATCTTGAATATTGTGGCGAGCGAAATCTAGTTTTGTCCTCTCTGCAGGTCTCGCTCGCCAAATTATTCAAGATGGCGGTTCCCTTCAAACGTGACACCCGACGATTTTGGCACAAAACGTACAGGGACTTTTCACAGTCTAAGAATTTTTGGGTCGAATCTTAGACGCCTCTCCAGTGGGGGAAGAATTAATTCAGGCTACGTCAACATACAAATCGCTTTACTAGACCCATACATTTATTTTAATACTGGTTGGGAATAATTCGTTTAAATATCAGGACAATTTCGCTTTGGTGATAATTTCCTTATTCTCATAACCTGTATATGCTTAAAATCCTACTGTATATGCTTGTTTAGGCATTGATATCACGAGAGGAGAAATTAGATGCTGAATTTGAGGCTAAATGATTTGTCAACATTTTGCTAATAGCGTGCATCTCGGTTGTTTTGATCAGTTGTACTGTTTTTACAGGCATGTTACGGCGTGTTGACAAACACAGAAGTTAGAGAGGTTATGGACAGCCGGCAGTTCCTCGGTGCTTGCGCGGCCATGTTCGTTGTTGACTTGGAAGACCTCCAGCTCAATCCACAGGTATGGTAACCTCCCTCTCAGCCCTTATTGGGGTTGTCACGTAACACCACTGAGAAGCGTTGCGTGACGACAGGAGGGAGACTATATTGTGATTTTCCTTGTGACTGCGAGGTTTTGTAAGTGTGTGATACATGTATGTTTGTTGCGCCGTAGAATTCTTTTAAGGCGCTTTTCTCAGTTTTTTACTTAGAGTTCACAAAAAGTTTATTTAATTTCTTGTTGTTGTTGTTGTGCTAAGTTAGGGGCTACATGACACCCTGGTCATCCCCTCCTGAGTATTTGTGATAGCACTTGAGGTGTCACAAGTGATCAACATAGATTTTTCTCCTGTATTAACATTGCAATTCGCCACTAAAGAAACGAGAAGCAATCTGGGGCGAGTCGCATCCCGCAGTCGCTTGTGGGACCATTACTGGGGACAAAATGGCGGCCAGCTTGACAACGCGTCTACAGTAACGGTCCCACAAGCGACTGCGAGATATGACTCGCCCCAGATTGCCTCTGGTTTCTAAATTGGGGCGAATGCCAAACAGACAGGTGATGAGAATAAAGAAAATCATCAACAAGGAAATATGGTCTTGATGTAACACCAAATTCTCAGAACCAACATTCAAACAAATGTAACACAATCATTGAGGAGAATTGATCTTTTGAACTCATATGATTTATGATTTGGTTAGGCTGCAAGAGAAGCTCATATTCGCCTGAGACGAGTGTTAGAAAGCAAACCAGCTGAACCGAGACTGCCAGTCGCTGTGATTATGATAGACAACGAGGAAAACACAATGTCTGAGGGTAGGTTTATACCAAGAGATAATCATCTAAGAGAAGCATTCCTCAATACATGGGTCTCTTCCAATGATAATTTTTTGAAAATATATTTTTAATTTTCAGTCCATAGCCGAGCTATTTTAAGAGCGCTACCTGATTGGTCAGTTCGAGTAACGTGATGAAGGAGCCTCGATCAGAAGGAAATAAAAATAACTTTCACAGCATGACGCGAGACTATTAATAGATTTCAAGAAAATTATCATGGGGCACGAGGAATCCTTCTCTTAGATCATCCTCTCTTGTTTATATGTATTATTTGCGGAACGTGCTCCTTGCATCTTTGGCGTCAGCCATCGTAGATTCGTCATTCATTATTCCACCGTAATTCGATGAAATTCAGTGCTTTCAAGATCACAAAGCGCTGAATATTTTAGCATATTAAGCCAGAAATAGGTTAATAGGTCAAAACTAATCCTTTCAGTATGTGGGATATTTGTCACATTTGAACCTAGTTGTATGGCCTAGCTCCCACGAGTCTCCTGTAGCTCAGTAGTAGAGCGTCCGACCGGTGTGCAGAAGCTCGTTGGTTCGACTCCTGTTGGGAGACACTCGGAATTTTTTTTTCCGAGTAGCTTGTGTCACTGACTGATAAACATCTTTCTTCTCCTTTGTGTTACAGGGGATATTTTCTCTGTTCTTGGAATTCAGCAACTTAGGATTGATGGTCTCATATCTGAATGCAATCTCTATACAGTCAGTTCGCTCGACCATCAGGGTGACCTCTCACGGAAGGTTTGTCCTTTATTCCCGTATAATTTGTTTTTATATATTTCCTCCTCAGATAGCCAAAGCAATAGAAACGACTGAAATCAGAAGCTTATCACCTGATAAGCTTCTGACTGAAATCGATAACATGTTCCGAAATTATCAAATACAGTCAACTCTCGCCTTGCGGACCCCCGTTATCACGGACACCCGCTATTACGGACAAAATCCAGCCCTCCCCCCGGCGAAAGCTATAGACGTTTGACTGAAAATGACTCCCGCTATTGCGGACTTTCGCTATTACGGACTCCAAACTACGTCCCGAGGGTGTCCGCTATAACGAGAGTTGACTGTATAACTATTTATCGTTTTATCATACAGCTGAACCTCTCCACAACGGCCACCCTGGTGCAGAATTGACAGGCCGTTGTAGAGAGGTGGCCGTTGTAGGGGGGTTTCAATAAGAGTAAAGTGTGTGGATCGGCGCACGGTCGGGACGAAAAATCCTGGTCGTTGTAGAGAGGTGGCCGTTAGTGGAGGTTCGATTGTATTACATTTCTGTGTTAGCAGACAAGTTTTGTTCTACGAGCGAGAATAAACATGTTTCTAAAATCGCTCCCAACCCTTATTAAGAGAATCGAAAGGTTTCACAGTCGCCACGCAAGTAGCGCACGAGGCCGACCTGTTTTTATTGAATGAGCTGTAATTCTTAAAGTTTGCTAGTGGTACTTTTTTCACTTTGATTAAAATAATTATTAATAGGAGTATAATAAAATGGATACCGGTGAATTGTCAGGGCAACCCGACAAAATTGATTGGGAATAACCTGTGATGGACTAGCATCCTATCCAAGGGGAATAGCAATACTCCTAGTCGCTTCATGTCATGGAACTATCTCGTCCCCAGAGCCAGCGCGTTTCGGTCAGCGGTGGTGACCAAAAGGATCGCGGCCTCTGGAACGAGATTGGTCATGGAAACTAGAGCTAAGCGCTGGCCTGATAAGCTACGTAGTCTTGTAAACATACTTTTTTGCAGGAACCGAACTTATGTCTGCCCAATCTTCTGTAAATGAGAACAAACTTCTCTCGCGTCTAATTGCCATGATCTTATATTTGTAGCTGTGTTCAGCGGTCACCTGGCTAGGGTGTCATATGGTTCGTTCCAGTCTACCGCGGACAGACAGTTTGGTGAACTTTATCGAGGACGGTAAGATGCACTTTGGTGTCTGAAAGAAGGGAAAGAAATGTTTGAATTGCTAATTGCATCCACAACCCAGTAAATGCTCTTTCTGTCGTACGTTGCTGCACTGTGCGGACGGTTACGGCCAGGCGAGAGAAGGAAATGAATGTTTGAATTCACGGTAAGAAAGAAGATGGTGGCTGTACATGTACATTTTACCACAATACCTTGCGAACCTAACACAACCAATAGGTTCATCTGAAAGCCATATTTTTGCGAAATTCGTCCCTGTACTAACAAAATGGTGTATGCTAGGTTTGAAGTTTTAGAACTTTTCTGTGCGTTTTTATGAGCGTTTTTAGGGTTTTTCGTGCGCTAAGAATTGTGGGTAAATGTACCAGTCGCCATCTTTTTTCTTACGGTGGATTGGGGCGAGGAGACGGCTTAAACTTCAGACTATTTAGACTATTACAAACATTTAGGCTTTTTTTTTTTTCAGTGGACTTTCCGGTATAGATATTTGTTCTATATTGAGGTGGGGGGCTTGGTTCTCTCGTTTAATTGTTGTATGCTTTTGCAGGTCTTCAGAGAGAGTTCACGGTACCAGTGTCCGAGGATCTGCTTATAAGAAAACAAGCCAAACTAGAACAACAGGTGCGTGCAATTAGACATACAAGTTAAACCAGTTATCAATGGAGCTACGTCACGGATGGCACATCTCGAAAACAATTCCCTGAATATTTTCAGGTTCGTCGTTTGTAATCCGTCTCAATCTTCCTCAATCTTAACCATCCTTGTTCCCTTTTAGTTTATTATTACCTCTTTGATGTTTTTATACCTTAGTTACACTGTTATTTTGAGGTTTCCTTGTATTTGAAGGTAATTTTGTTCACCGCAAGGAAATACAGTAGAATCCCGATTTCTCGAACCTCCAAGGGAAACGAAATCGGGAGTTCGAAATATTGGGGGTAAATTACAGTGAAACAAATCCAAGGGAAGCGAGTTTTGGTTCGAGTTATCGGGTTTTTGAGAACCCGAGGTTCGAGAAATCGGATTCCACTGCAGTTCAATATGTAGTGACTCCGCTGCTTTAATTTATCTCCCAGGTCAATAAATTAACTCTAACTTTCAATTCTGTGTATGAAACCCTAGTGTGTGACCATTCAAATGAAAGCTATTGAGCAGTACTTTCATGTGGTACTGTTTATTATGCTGTTTATTATACTGTTTATTATGGTGATTCTACCCCAACTCGTTATTAGTCCAGTGCTTCCCCGTGCATTCGAATGGTCAGTGTCTTGCTTGTTTAATTTTGCTATGTGTTTCGGTTTTTTTTTTTAGTGTCCAGAAGTTATTATTGAACTCTACAACAGTGTGTTGGATCATCTTGGAGCCGTTGCGTCATCACATAGTCTGCAGCGTCTCTCGTGGCCAGTTAGTGAGTTTGCTGATAAGGAGAAAGGTGCTCACGGTATGGAATAAAGATTTGATTTACAACTTGGATGGTACAGCGAAGAGCGCTCTACCGTTGCCACTTGACAAATGTTTTGATTAATGTTGGCAACGTTTTGACAACTTTCTGATAGCTTTCGTTTTGAAAGAATAGAAAGAACTGTGGGAGGTGGATATGTCAATTGTCAGAACGCGAACTTGGAGCTTGACATCTCCGCCTCTCGTAGTTCTTGCATTTGATTGGCCAGTTGAAACGAAAGCCATCAGAAAGTTGTCAAAATTAATCACAAACTTTTTCCAGTGGCAACTGTAGGACGCTGTTCACTTTAACCAAGCAAGCTGCGATTCGTGACATTTTGCCTCAATTCTATCAACAGCCGTTATTTTTGTCGTCACGCAACGCTTCTCCGCACTAAGTTAGTGGGGAAAAGCGTTGCGTGACGACCCATATCACGGGTGCGAAGGAGACTAATCAACTCGTCCATCAACTTTGATTCGACAGGTCTGCCAGATGTCACGTGGAACAGCCACGACAATCTACAGCGTCTACACAGCTGTATTACAGCATTAAAACTATCTCCGCCTCCACCTGCTGCAGTTGATGGTGAGACAAATCCTCCTTACTGCTCCTCGTACATTTCTATAGTTTTTCGTTGGGAGAATTTAGATTCTAAATCAAGAATTATTTCTGGACTTCGCCTTCAGATTTGTTGTTGTTGACCTTTTCAGGCACCTGGGAGTCCGAAAGTGAATTGTGTTTGGAGTATGCTGGTAGTTTATCACCAAACACGACCAGCCTGTTAAACAGGTAAATCTGCTTGCTCCTCACTGCAATAGCGAGTTTAAGCGTTATACTGTTTGGTACATTTCTTAGCCGTCCTCTGCAAAACAACAACGTGAACTGGCCGCCGCTGCATTCAGACCCAGGCCTAGCGGAGCAAGACGTGTACTTCTTGGCTGAGGAGCTGGACACGTTCGTTCAGCCGTCGCTATGGAGACAGTCGGTGAATATGTCAAAGAAGGAAGCTGCTGAAGCTAAGAGTAAAAACAGGTCATTACGAATAATAATACGTTTACAGCTATCGTTTGCATTTGTTCTATCGCCACGTCGATAATAAACACCAGGAGTCATCGATTGTTACTGTTCAAGCCGAGATAATGCACCAACTCGCTAGCACTTAGAGTTGTCTTGTGTCAGCTTCCTTCCTAGCCTAGCCGTGGGCTTGTTCCTCTCTAGACTTTCTCAGACATTCTTTTGTCAAGTTTTCGCTGAGAGATTGCAAAGAATGCATGTGCACGGGGCCAGTTCCTCTCCAAAGGTCGGGAACGAAAGCGCATAAGATCAGCAATGATAGAGTTTAGTATCGTTTGTCTCACTATGTAATCACTTGGATGTAAATCGCGACGTTTCGACTGCTTACTGTTTGTCTTCATCAAACAATGGGTTCGACTGGTTACGCGTCACCATGTGTAGCACGATAGTCGACCTCGATCCAACTTGTTTTTTTTTTTTAGTCTGGAATCATCAAGGCCGCGGAAAACGAAAGACGCTAAGCTACATGAATCATTTGTAGACATGGAGCAACAGTTTGATGAAATAAAAGGTAAATATTCGTGTCCTTCTGTTTTGGCTAGTAGCCGCGCGCTCGCTTCCATCCATTGCGATTGGGAATCGGTTGTGAGTACCAACTAATCAGAGACAGTACAGTACACGGATCTCTGTAGAGCTACGTCATCAGTATGGAATTTTCAGCCCGAATCAGGGGGGGCGGGGAATCAGGGGGGGGGGGGGGAATCAGGGCGGGGGGGGGGGGAGTAAAAGACCAGGGAAGTCTAGACCACACTTTTCTATGTTTCGCTTGTGACATTTTTACAATTCTTAAAGGAACTATGTCACGATAATTTTAGTCATTTTTTATGATGTACAAAATCACCTTCATACTGAAGAAAGCCTCAAAATAATAGTTTACAAAGTTAGAGAAGCACTAAAAGATGTAATAAACAACCAAACACGAATGAGAATGGAAAAGGATGGAAAGGATTGAGATGGATTGCGAATTACGAACTTAAAAAAAATAGGCGAAAATTTTCAAGATGTGTCACGCAGCTCCTTTTAAGGTATTTTTTTTTAAGCTTGGCAGTTAAAACTCGTGTCATTGCAGGAACGTCTCATATTGCCACTACACCATCATCACTACAGACGACATCCTTGGTCACGCCATCGCATATTTCGATGCCTTCTTCGGTCACACCACTTTTAGTCACGCCACCTCTAGTCACGCCAATTTTGGTTGCGCCATCTATGGATATCGAATCTCCCAGCCCATGTCCACCAGATTCTGCGATACGAGCAACAAGTGAACAATTGCAAGCTGCAGTGGAAGAAGCGAAGACAGAGTCTAAACGGTAGGTAAAATATATATATATATATATATATATATATATTTGTGTGAAGATTGGCTTTCCAACAATGATGCCACTTGGAAGAAGGATCCAATGGATACTACACGCTTGCACTCAAATATTTTTAGTATGTGTGGAGTGGAGCAAACAGCGAACTTCTTACCATGTCAAAACTTTAATGCAAACGTTTCGCCCGTTCGGGCTTCTTCAGTACATATAACGGATTATTACTTGGATTATTACTTGGATTCCAAGTATTTTTAATCCGTTATATGTACTGAAGAAGCCCGAATGGGCGAAACGTTTGCATTAAAGTTTTGACATGGTAAGAAGTTCGCTGTTTGCTCCACTCCACACATACTATATATATATATATATATATATATATATATATATATATATATATATATATATATATATATATATATATACACCCGTTTTCAAAAACTCTGCTATTTTCAAAATATATATAAATATATATATACCTTTTGTGTACCCTTTGTTATACGATGAGGAAACAAAAGGTATATATATATTTATATATATTTTGAAAATAGCAGAGTTTTTGAAAACGGGTGTATATATATATATATATATATATATATATATATATATATATATATATATATATATATAAACGTAAACTTGTGAGAAGTCTCTCAAACAATGCTCATCTTCTTGTCTTCAACTGGAGGATCACTTGAGCGATCATGGAAACTTGAATGCGGTTGTAAGTAAATGCTTGAACTGTAAAGGTCAAATCTCCAACTCCAGTTTAGATGTTTAGCTTTTAATTCTCAACGTTTCGGCCGTCGCGGCCTTCTTCAGGAGCGTCAAGTACAGCAAACTGGTCTTACATAATTCAAAATTCGTGTCAACGGAAAATAATACAGCACGCGCCACAAGTTTAAATGACGTGCTAATAACAAACTCGCGCGCATCAAGGACAAACTTGCGCACGCATCAATGGCAAACTCGCGCGCGCATTACTGACAAACTCACGCATATATATATATATCACACTCGGGCCAAACTGGCCCACACTACCGGAGCTTATCCCGGATTCCGTAGCATGAAGCAGACTAGGAGTATTGCTACTCCCTCTGGGTGGGATGCTAGTCCAATGCCAGGTTACCCCCCAGCATTTTGTCAGGTAACCCTAACAGTTCGCCGGTAACCATTTATACTCCTGGATGGAGAAAGGCACTGCGAGAGTAAATTGTTTTGCCCAAGAACACAGTGACCTGGCCAGCGCTCGAACCCGGATCATTCGATCCGAATGATTAGAGTGGTGTTGTGAATATCAATAGCGTCTAACGTTTATTGACTACATTTTCGTTCCATTCAGATTTGAAGAATTGCTGAAAAACGTTCTCGGTGACGGGGAGAATCCTCGGGGATTGGGGCAGAGTGCATGGAGGAAAAGAAAAGCGCAGAGCCTGGGCGAAAGCAAGGTACAACAGTTTCATTTATTAACTGCTTGTTATGGTCGTAAAGCCCTTGTCAAACGGTCCCAGCATATTGATTCAACGTCATCCAACATTTACCAAGCTTAAATTGACCATCTTTCTTTATTACCACATATGACGCTTTCGACATTGGTGATCCTAGCAGTATGCAGGACGCGTGTCACATGTGAACCTAGTATGTGGCCTAGCTCGTCACGAGTCTCCCTGTAGCTCAGTGGTTAGAGCATCTGACCGTTGTGCGGAGAGTCATGGGTTCGACTCCAGTCGGGGACTCAGATTTTTTTCTTTCACCACCTTATTTGAAGATGTTGTACGAAACTTTGGTTCAAATCGGAAACTTTCGTCCAACAGTTCCATAGCAGTTTTCGTACTGGAGACTTCTGACTAAGTTATAATAATGCAAGCCATATTTTTTTCTTTGTTTCTGTTAGAAGTCGCCAAAATTCCCTGAAGGATTGGACTTGCCTGATATTGATATCTCTTTTGGTTCCCTTGAGGAAGGCTTGAGCTGCTTCAACGAAACCCTCAAATCGCAAAGGTATGAATGAGTATTGCTTCTTTAACAAATAGAATGACTGTGCAATTACTTTCTAAAATAACAGAGCCAATCTCTAAACCAATTAGAAATCAAAGCAAAAACATGTAATCCGGCGGTCAGTGGCAATCTGAAACGCGGGAAAACATGTAACCAGTTGTATGGTAAAACGCGGGGGAAAATGAAGCTGGTGCTAACTGCTAAGCGCGGGAAAATATGTAACAGTTGTAAGCGCGGGAAAACATGTAACCAGTTGTAAACGTGGGAAAACATGTAGCCGGTGCCAAGCGCTAAGCGCGGGAAAACATGTCACGGTTGCAAGCGCAGGAAAATACGTAACCAGTTGTATGGTAAAACGCGGGGGAAAATGAAGCTGGTGCTAACTGCTAAAGGGCGGGAAAACATGTAACCAGTTTTAAGACGCGGGAAAACATGTAGCTGGTACCAAGTGCTAAGCGCGGGAAAACATGTCACCGTTGCCGGTTGCAAGCGCGGGAAAACGTGCAACCAATTGTATGGTAAAGCGCGGGAAAAATTAAGCTGATGCTAATTGCTAAGCGCGGGAAAACATGTCACATGAACGCGTCCATCGTCATAGTAAATCGTGATAAGCTAAGTTGTTTGCTGGTTGATTATTTTGGGATAACTAGATTTGATTAAAATTTCAATCGCGTACGTTATACACATTTTTAGCACAAGTGAACTTTTAAAAAGGATGTTGATCCTTAGATCCGCGTTCCTTTATCCTGATCAGTGCTTTATCTCTTTCCCGCACAGACGCTCTGACCAGTTCACAGAGAGAAGGCTAAAAGAGTGCCTCGAGTCTTAACAAAAGAAAGGGTGCAAAGACCACTATAGTCCAAGGTGTCGGTCGTAGACGCGAAGTTTGACTCATCACCGGCCCTTCTATTAAACGTGTGTATATGGGAACTCGAAGCTATGCAGTCGGGGCAACAAGTACAAGTTGATGGCGAAATCCCGCCGAGACGGGATCTGAGCCCGTGGTTTTCTTTCCTGAAGTTGCTAAGCAACATGACGTATTTGCTGGCTCGATTGCTTTCGGAGTACTCAGTCGTGAGTTTCGGAGTACTCGTGAGTACTCGCGCTAGTTTCTGATTGGATAAAACGATTCGGTAACTCGTCGAGTGCTTCAACGAAGATTTGCCAAAAACGGCACTTGTTCCCTCAACTGTACTAAGAATCTTATTTCAGTAAAAAAGAGTAAAATATTACACGTTACAGTCCCCTGGGCTCAATTTCCGCCGCTCTCTCGAGCTCCACTGCGGTGAACTGATTGTAAGCGCAGATATATGCAGGATATTATGTACTTACACTTGTATTTGCTTTGTTTGAATAATAAAATAAGTTTGCAAATTGGAGTTTACTTGAGCTGATTGATAATCAACAACTATTGTACCTTCCGGCAACAGTTGTTTTCGTGGTTGTCGAGTTATTTTGAACCTGTGGTAGGAGATGGTTTTCGCAATGAAGCTTGGACTTTAACCTGCGATCAGGCGTTCTTTTCTTTCCTTTTCTGCTCGGAGAGAGCGAGAGCGCAGAGAGACTCCCCAAGGTTAGAGGAGGGCCTGATCGCTAGCCTGCGTAGCAAGCTCTCTGATGGTGGGGTATTCCATACCCCGCCCCCGCCCCCAGATCGAGAGCTTGCTACGCAGGCTACCTGATCGCAGGTTTCTTGGACTTGTCTAGCATTTACTTCGAGTATTGTTCTACAAACACTGCGCAAAATTCCTCACCTTCCCTCCCCAATTACAACTACTCAATCCACCTTCCCGCCCATTCCTAAACAAGGAGCTCTTTGATGTGGTTTAATATTCCCGCAGGTTTCGGGGGATTAAAATTAGGTTTCAAGTCTTAAAAGTGTGGGTTGAGCTATTGTCCTGGTATGCACCCCAGTCACGTATATTCAGACTTGTTTACATCAGTTTTTATCCAGCTATAGCTCCCACCTACACGTACTTGTGTTATTTTTAGCAAACAAATCCTGAAGCGTGAAGCACTTTTCGTGCATTTCATTTTTAACATAACTGTGGGCGTTTTGCAAACTTTTGTCATACTCCGATGCTTTCTGTGGTTCGAAGGGTCAGCGATGACAATGATGAATTGTTCTGCAAATTGTGGACGTGATATGACATATAGCGAATCAAGGGATTAGTTAATGTTAATAGCAATAGGGCATCAGTGCTATTGATATTTGCATGGTGTGCATCGAATAAGCCGTTATTTGGTTAACGTGCAAAGGGCGTTAAGTTTGTGCAGGCTGAAGTTTGTGTAAACGAAAATTACATTTCATTATCCGTTGTGTCGTCGATACATAACAGTACAGACTTTGTTTGATCCAACGTAATTCATTTTTGCCACTGGGCTGAAACAGTGAGATTATCAGCTGAGTTCAGACAAAGATTATTTCGCGGGAAAACTTGTTCGTGTTTATCATATTTTATATCTGGGGTCCAAACAATAAGAGCATCGAAGCATGCCCATCTATTTAAACTCACCAAGCGAATAAAACGCCCTTTTGCACAAAAAGTTATTTTGTTTGTCATCAGGCTTATTGACTTTTACTTCAGCGGCCTTCTCTCTCTCTGGAGATTGAAAGTAGGGCACTTTCGGTAACGTTGCCTCCTTTCTTTATAACTTACATTGAAACGAATAAAACAACTGCTGTTTATATTTTCCTGATAGATAACGACCTAACCTACACTCACACGACGGCTTAAGTTTATTGCTCTATTTGTGATTTTTTTATAGAATTAAAACTCATCGGTACGTTGCATAAGTTCCCTATCGCGTGGATGGTACTTTTTAAGGTCCTTGCAAGCGGTTTTTTGCGTGGATTGAGGGGTATCCGACCCCTTTAACTATTTTTGGGAATTCTCTCACTTTCCACAATTTCTCTCTTCCCAGAAATGCCTAACACAAAAAAGTTTAGTAGTAGCGTATAAGTTGTCATAGACTGCGAAGTCTCGAAAGTAAATCAAAATAATGAAGGAACAATTTTGGAGCAGAAAATGCAATATCTTTAAAAGATCGCAGAATTTTCAGTTGAAATTCCACACAAAACTAAATAATATAATAATCTTTCACCATAAAAAAAATTGACTGGAAAAAAAGCGATTAAGTGCTTTTTTTTCAAAATTTAGCATTTCCGATTTGCAGCCGTTCCGCGTTACGTAAGTGCCCTATTGTCAAGTACATTTTAAAACTCGTTTAAAACTGTCTCCTTGTGGTTTTTGAAAAATTCTTCACATCAATGAATACGCTAATGAAGTCACTTTTAATCCACGACAATAACCAAAACAATTTTTTATTTCTAGCAGAGGATATGTAAGTAGGGTTTTGGAAGGGGAATCGGTCGGAATCGGGCACTTTGGTAACATTAAAAAAAACTGTAAGGTGGATGTTCTTTGAATGTGATTGTATGTTACTAGAACTGTAATTTCCTATGATTTTTATCTGAAAAGATATATCAGAGGGTTGGAAAACTGAAAACTCAGATGACCAAGTTCAGTTTCAGGGGGCGGGAAGGTGGGGGGGGTGGGGGGTGGGGGTGGATGGATTGGCTGTACACTAGAGATTCCTGCTGTGGAGTAGCACTCAAGACTGGGTACAGTCCACTTTTAAATGACAAAATAATCGATGTTGTCTTTAGTTTAATTGTTACGTTAGTGATGCACGTTCTCTTTGTGTTGTGTTTGATTGTTACGTTAGTGATGCACGTTCTCTTTGTATTGTGTTTGATTGTTACGTTAGCGATGCGGGCTCTCTTTGTGTTTAGTTACGTTAGTGATGCGCACATTCTTTGTGTTGTGTTTGATTGTTACGTTAGTGATGTGCGCTGTCTTTGTGTTGTGTTTGATTGTTACGTTAGTAATGTGCGCTTTCTTTGTGTTGTGTTTGATTATTACGTTAGTGATATGCGCTGTCTTTGTGTTGTTTGATTGTTACGTAAGTGATGCGCGCTCTCTTTGTGTTTGATTGTTACGTTAGTAATGTGCGCTTTCTTTGTGTTGTGTTTGATTATTACGTTAGTGATGTGCGCTGTCTTTGTGTTGTTTGATTGTTACGTTAGTGATGCGCGCTCTCTTTGTGTTTGATTGTTACGTTAGTAATGTGCGCTTTCTTTGTGTTGTGTTTGATTATTACGTTAGTGATGTGCGCTGTCTTTGTGTTGTTTGATTGTTACGTTAGTGATGCGCGCTCTCTTTGTGTTGTGTTTGATTGTTACGTTAGTGATGCGCACATTCTTTGTGTTGTGTTTGATTGTTACGTTAGTGATGTGCGCTGTCTTTGTGTTGTCTTTGATTGCTACGTTAGTGATGTGCGCTGTCTTTGTGTTGTGTTTGATTGATACGTTAGTAATGTGCGCTTTCTTTGTGTGCTTTGATTGTTACGTTAGTGATGTGCGCTCTCTTTGCGCTAAATTGTTTGTACATGCTGTATGACGCACACTGCGCTAAATTGTTTGTACATACCGTATCATGCACACTGCGCTAAATTGTTTGTACATACTGTATCATGCACACAGCGCTAAATTGTTTGTACATGCTGTAACATGCACACTGCGCTAAATTGTTTGTACATACTGCATGACGCACACTGCGCTAAATTGTTTGTACATACTGTATCAGGCACACTGCGCTAAATTATTTGTACATACTGCATGACGCACACTGCGATAAAATTCTTTGTACGTACTGTATCAGGCACACTGCGCAATATTGTTTGTACATACTGTATCATGCACACTGCACTCAATTTTTTGTACATGCTGTATCGCGCTCCCTGCGCTAAATTGTTTGTATATGCTGTATCATGCACACTGCGCTAAATTGTTTGTACATACTGCATGACGCACACTGCACTAAATTGTTTGTACATACTGCATCATGCACACTGCGCTAAATTGTTTGTACATACTGCATGACGCACACTGCGCTAAATTGTTTGTACATACTGTATTATGCACACTGCGCTAAATTGTTTGTACATACTGTATGACGCACACTGCGCTAAATTGTTTGTACATACTGTATCATGCACACTGCGCTAAATTGGTTGTACATACTGTATGACGCACACTGTGCTAAATTGTTTGTACATACTGTATGACGCACACTGCGCTAAATTGTTTGTACATACTGTATCATGCACACTGCGCTAAATTGTTTGTACATACTGTATCATGCACACTGCGCTAAATTGTTTGTACATACTGCATGACGCACACTGCACTAAATTGTTTGTAAATACTGCATCATGCACACTGCGCTAAATTGTTTGTACATACTGCATGACGCACACTGCGCTAAATTGTTTGTACATACTGTATCATGCACACTGCGCTAAATTGGTTGTACATACTGTATGACGCACACTGCTAAATTGTTTGTACGTACTGTATCATGCACACTGCGCTAAATGATTTGTACATGCTGTATCACGCACACTGCGCTAAATCGTTTGTAGATACTGTATGACGCACACTGCACTAAATTGTTTGTACATACTGCATCATGCACACTGCGCTAAATTGTTTGTACATACTGCATGACGCACACTGCGCTAAATTGTTTGTACATACTGTATTATGCACACTGCGCTAAATTGTTTGTACATACTGCATGACGCACACTGCGCTAAATTGTTTGTACATGCTGTATCATGCACACTGCGCTAAATTGTTTGTACATACTGTATCACGCACACTGCGCTAAATTGTTTGTACATGCTGTATCACGCTCCCTGCGCTAAATGTTTTGTACATACTGTATCATGCACACTGCGCTAAATTGTTTATACATACTGCATCATGCACACTGCGCTAAATTGTTTGTACATACTGTATCAGGCACAAAATTGTCCGCCAGACACGAGGAAATAGTTTCTACTTAATATAAAACAGTTTTCTTTTGTTCAATGTTTCATAAAAAGAATTTGGCGAAATGAGTTCGTTAGCGGTCCATCTTAGCGATCCGTATCGCAAAATTCGGACCGTTCAGGGAACCAATCAGAAGCTCCTTTTCATCGTTGGCCAGTTTGCCATATACACTCTTTATTTTTTATAAGAACCTTTTTTATAAGAACGTTGAGGCTGAGATTGCCCAAAATTTTAAGAATATGCTAAGAACATAGCCAGGTTGAGAATTAGTAAGAACATTTTTATTCACTTGTTTCTTGCATCGAGCTCTAAATACAATATTCCAGTATCCTTTCAAAACATTAACATAATGTAACATTTAAAATATCTCAGTGAATACGCAGTTCAAATGAACTCAAAATACTTGAATGCACATTTTTTATAGTACCAACATGAATTTATATCACATAAGCTGTATATACATTTTATGTTAAGAACGTTTTCAGGCTGAAATCGCCAAAAAAATAATTAAATAGTTATTTATTATGTAGAAATTATCAGCTTCTTTTCTAAATTGCCACAGATATGTTTGGAAACACTCGATAATGACAAAATTTGATGATTTAAGATTTTGGGCTAAGTAATCTGTCACGCTACTATAAGTGCCCTATGCAACGTTACCAAAGTGCCCTACGCAACCGTTGCAAAGGTGCCCTAACGTGGCATAAGTGCCCTAAACGTTACATAAGTGCCCTGGACGTTACACAAGTGCCCTATTTTACGTGACAAAAGTGCCCTTCAATCTAACTCCCTCTCTCTCCCTCTCCCTCTCCCTCTCTCTAGAAGAAAAGTCGGGCACTTTTGTAACCCTTGTCTCTCTTTGCGATAGCTTCAACAATACTATATGCGACGAAATGATTCAAAGATTGACATAACCATCAACATGTAATTCCAATGCATACAAGTGGTCAGTTAATACCATTTTAAAATGACTGAGTTAGCTGCTGATTTTCACCTGAGAGGTTACAAATGTGCCCGATTTTGTGGTAAGCACTTTGTTAAGAGCTTTAAATCTGGTTTCTTGGCCAAAATGTAGCTATTGCTTTACCATTTATATGCCACACGATTCTCTCGATTACCACATTAATTTAAATTGGAGATATCACGGCCAGAAAAAATCTGCCGTGTAAGTGTTTGACTCTTCATGCCGATGAGAAGAATCAAAGATCGGAAAAAGCTCCTTTTTTGTTTCTCGAGTTTGAAAACGTTATTTCACCATTTATAATCAATCAATCTTGCTCAAATTTTACAGACATAAAAGCAATCATTCGGCAATGCAACAATGTAAAAATGAGGAAAATCAGCTGATTTCGTAAGTTTTTATGAAGATTTAAAGTTATCCTTGTCTTAAAAGCGGCAATGTTACAAAAGTTCCCTATTTGCTAGATGTTCCAAATGGTAGTTTCGGCATATTTTTGCAAGAGATACCTAACATTATTACAATCAAATTAAACATTAGTACAATAGGAACAGGTGATCAAAAATTCACATTTGTCCTTTTAAAGGGAAGGGATTTTTAACTACGAAAAGGTTTTATAAACACCAACGTAATTAAGCGCAAACACAGATAAGTCTATATGAACGCAATAGTTGACAGTTTAACTTAGTGCATGGGCAAA
The DNA here is from genome assembly GCA_029204205.1 of Desmophyllum pertusum. NCBI lineage: Eukaryota > Metazoa > Cnidaria > Anthozoa > Scleractinia > Caryophylliidae > Desmophyllum > Desmophyllum pertusum. Next base: position 2,064,339 of record MU827307.1, on the reverse strand, counting down.
TGATATAGTGCAAATGCATCAGTTACATACTTTATAACATAAGCAAACTCTTTCTCTACATTTTACATCACACAGCTTAGGAATATTTTCAAAACTATGCGCTTAACAATCACGCGTAACAAGGCCCTGGATAAACACTTTGTCGTGGTTTGTCCTACACTTGTACGCACTCCCTTCACCTGTACGCACCCCCTTCACCTGTACGCACCCCCGTTCACCTGTACGTACCCCCTTCACCTGTACGCACTCCTTTCACCTGTACACACTCCCTTCACCTGTACGCACTGCCTTCACCTGTACGCACTCCCTTCACCTGTACGTACCCCCTTCACCTGTACGCACCCCCTTCACCTGTACGTACCCCCTTCACTTGTACGCACTCCCTTCACCTGTATGCACCCCCTTCACTTGTACGCACCCCATTCACCTGTACGCACCCCCTTCACCTGTACGCACCCCTTCACCTGTACGCACCCCCTTGACCTGTACGCACCCCCTTCACCTGTACGTACCCCCTTCACCTGTATGCACCCCCTTCACCTGTACGTAACCCCTTCACCTGTATGCACTCCTTTCACCTGTACGCACTCCCTTCACCTGTACGCACTCCCTTCACCTGTACGTACCCCCTTCACCTGTACGTACCCCCTTCACCTGTGCGCACTCCCTTCACCTGTACGCACTCCCTTCACCTGTACGCACTGCCTTCACCTGTACGCACTCCCTTCACCTGTACGTACCCACTTCACCTGTACGCATCCCCTTCACCTGTACGTACCCCCTTCACTTGTACGCACTCCCTTCACCTGTATGCACCCCCTTCACTTGTACGCACCCCCTTCACCTGTACGCACCCCCTTCACCTGTACGCACCCCTTCACCTGTACGCACCCCCTTCACCTGTACGCACCCCCTTCACCTGTACGTACCCCCTTCACCTGTACGTACCCCCTTCACCTGTATGCACCCCCTTCACCTGTACGTAACCCCTTCACCTGTATGCACTCCTTTCACCTGTACGCACTCCCTTCACCTGTACGCACTCCCATCACCTGTACGTACCCCCTTCACCTGTACGTACCCCCTTCACCTGTGCGCACTCCCTTCACCTGTACGCACTCCCTTCACCTGTACGCACTCCCTTCGCCTGTACGTACCCCCTTCACTTGTACGCACCCCCTTCACTTGTACGCACTCCCTTCACCTGTACGCACTCCCTTCACCTGTACGTACCCCCTTCACTTGTACGCACCCCCTTCACCTGTACGCACTCCTTCACCTGTACGCACTCACCTTCACTTGTACGCACCCCCTTCACCTGTACGCACCCTCTTCACGTGTACGCACCCCCTTCACCTGTACGCACCCCCTTCACCTGTACGTACCCTTTTCACCTGTACGCACCCCCTTCACTTGTACGCACCCCCTTCACTTGTACGCACTCCCTTCACCTGTACGCACTCCCTTCACCTGTACGTACCCCCTTCACTTGTACGCACCCCCTTCACCTGTACGCACCCCCTTCATCTGTACGTACCCCTTCACCTGTATGCACCCCCTTCACTTGTACGCACCCCCTTCACCTGTACGCACCCCCTTCACTTGTACGAACCCCCTTCACCTGTACGTACCCCCTTCACCTGTACGTACCCCCTTCACCTGTACGCACCCCCTTCACCTGTACGCACCCCCTTCACTTGTACGCACCCCCTTCACTTGTACGCACCCCCTTCACTTGTACGCCCTCCTCTTTACTTGTACGCACTCCCATTCACTTGCACGCACTCCCCTTCACTTGTACGCACTCCCCTTCACTTGTACGCACTCCCCTTCACTGGTATGCATCCCCCTTCACTTGTACGCATTCCCCTTCACTTGTACGCACTCCCATTCACTTGTACGCCCTCCCTCCTAATAGTGTCTTACCTTTTCAAGTGGTAAAGTTGTTGTTATGGTATGCGAAAATAAATTCCTCAAAAGGAAGATTGGGGCAAACAGATCTTGAAGAAAGCGGCCTTGGACACCATAGTTAACCGCGTCAAATACGAGAGGCGCATTGTAAAGTGCAAGAAACTGAAATAGTCAGATCTTCTCGACAGTTAAAGGAAGCCCGACAACACTCATGTAGTCGTGCCTTGAACGTTTTGAAATTCCATAAACATCCATTTACAAATCAAACGTTGCCTTTAATTGTAAGTTAAGTGTCTTACTTTAAAGTTGTTGTTGTTATGGTATGCGAAAATGATGTACATCTTCGTTTGAGTTACCCCTGGAGTAGTTTTAGTAAACTTGTGACATATATTTTGGACGCTTCTAAAACTTTTCCCTATATGTTTAGTTTTGTTGAGTCTCTTTGACAGAAGTAATAAGCAAAAATCACGGCGTAACATCACCTTCGGAGCTTAAGATTCCATACAGTAAAATTAAGCTGGTAAGGCAATATATACAAAGAGGTTATTAAGCGGAAAGTTGTGTAATACGGGTGGGTATTTTTACGAGTCAGTTTTTATTTTTTTCGAGTCTTTTAAATTGTTTATTATACGACATAATATATTTCCTACAATATAGGCTTTCAACAGTGTTTTCCGTAGCGCGCGGTCTCATATTTGCACTCGCTTTTGTGCGCATTCGCACTCTAAAATGCTATTTTATTTTGATTATATTCTACACGAAATTACATGTTTATTTTCAACTTCAACATCGTTTAGATATTTTTCCTATTGATCACCATCTGAAACGTAACAAAATAGTATTTTAATGTTGTAGATGTACCTATGACTGTGGTTTATATCCGTCTCGAAAGTGATGTTGTATTTTCAAGATTTTTTTGCATTAAAACATTTTGTTGTTTCCAGTCATCTTTTTCTAGGTCGTTCGGGTAATTAAGTACAAGTATGTAATTTATTTTCGAGAGTGAAAAGGTCGAAACGCATTTAGGAAATGGGATAGAATCGAAATATGTCTTGACTTGTATTACTTTCTCGAGATATTTTAACAACCGGCAAATAGAAACAACTTACTCGCCGATAGACGAAATATGTTTTCTTGGACATGAGTGTCTTTTTATATTGAGTTGACAATACCAACACCTCAGTTTGCTAGTTGTGTACGGGAAGTAAGCTTTGGATAAGCAATTTAACGTTGCCCTAGTCACGTTACAAAAGTTCCCTAGTCACGTTACAAAAGTTCCCTAATGTTACAAAAGTTCCCTAGTAGCGTTACAAAGTTCCCTACGTTACAAAAGTTCCCTATTTTCGTTACAAAAGTTCCTATTTTCGTTACAAAAGTTCCCTTTCTTCTGGCTCTCTCTCTCTCTCTCTCTCTTTTTTCTATATTGTCTACTATTTTAGTCTTAAGTTATGGAAAGGCTTGTTGTTGTTTTTTACTTACTCTGTTTATACCTTTAGCTTATATCTTATTGGAAAAATTGCGACTCATCGGCTTTGGAAATAATCATATTTCCTGATTTAATCTTGCAAGTGACGTCATCGCCGCCATGTTAACGTTGGTTGTCATTAACAAAATATTTCCAATTAGCCTGGACTTCTATTGTTTGTTCCATCAACATGGCCGCCACGTCTTCTTCATCTGAATCTCTCGGGATGCAAACCAGCCATTTCTGGTCGACAGCAGAAGTTTGTAATATTTTGAATGCACGGCTTTCTTAGAAACAAATTCATTGTAATTGAAGAAATTCCGTGTAAGAAAATAAATTGTCTGTCTGATCTATTTATCTCCCAGTCAGGATCGATGACTATTGACTATAGCTACTTATACATTTTTTGTTGATGCAAAATTCATTACTTAACATTTCAGAACATAAAATTAAGATGTAAGTTGACCTCCTAAACTCCCGCTGAACATAAAAGCAGTCCAATCCATCAAATCTGGAACACGTACCTTTCTTACAAGAGAACCTGTGGCAGTTGGTGCAATTTACGTCGTTCCATTCGTACTTATGATCTTGAAGGAAACCGAGAGTATGAACACAATCTTCATTTTGAAAGTTGTTTGGTTGGTGTTTTGCCCAGTAATGGAAGTCGAGCGGTGTTCCATCGCTCCACACGAATGTTCCTTCTGTATTAATATCAGAGAGGCCCAACCAAGAGTGTGCTCCACCGTGTAGATTTTGGACATACACATTTTCTTCCTGGCTGTGGATACTGGGAAGATTAGCTCCAAGCGTAGCGCATGTTCCCTGACTGCTGCTCCACGAATCACAGGAAGATTCTTTGCTGTAGCAATACCCTCTGAAATAGGTCCAGTCATCCTGGCAGATGTCTATTCAGCGAAAGTGTAAACATCATGAAACATACTTGTTATTTGTTTTAATTTAATGTAATGTAATCCGTTTTTGCTACATACATCAACTGGGATGATATCGATAATTCCAAAAAACAATCACAAACGAGATGCAATGGGGAAAGTCCAAACATATCCATACGTATTAGCTTGAAAAAGGTATATTGAAAAATGGCAGCCCTAGGCTGATGTGGAGCTTTGAACCAAACATATGCATTTATGTCCTGTTCTGTTCTGTTTTGTTCCTGTTTGTTCCGTTTGTTCCGTTCCGTTTTGTTCTGTTCAGTTCTGTTCTGTTCTGTTCTGTTCTGTTCTGTTCTGTTCTGTTCTGTTCTGTTCTGTTCTGTTCTGTTCTGTTCTGTTCTGTTCTGTTCTGTTCTGTTCTGTTCTGTTCTGTTCTGTTCTGTTCTGTTCTGTTCTGTTCTGTTCTGTTCTGTTCTGTTCTGTTCTGTTCTGTTCTGTTCTGTTCTGTTCTGTTTCTGTTCTGTTCTGTTCTGTTCTGTTCTGTTCTGTTCTGTTCTGTTCTGTTCTGTTCTGTTCTGTTCTGTTCTAATATAATCAGCTGGTATAAACCGATCACCAGAAAAATATCAATTTATATTACATACAAGTAAGTGCATCAGCATTGTTATATACCCATACGGTAAGTTCGCATGTAAGGAAAATAACTGACTGATTACCTGCTAAAACTGCATATGACACCGTAAGTGGATCAAAACGTTGAACAAACAGTTCTTTGACACAAATTCTAAATCCGGAGTTGGTGATAAACTTAAAGAGAAACAACGAAAATAATAATTAACTAACTCAGGACCCAAAGTGCCCAAAGTAACACATGGGGAAAATAATTAGGGTCCAGTTTTATCCCACTAATAATAAAAAGTACTGGCAGTGTAGAAGGTAACTAATCTTGGTACCGAATTAACGCTTTTGAATTTTAACAAACGACTGTTGTACACAGAGTGCAATATCAAAAGGTTGTCAGGAACATGAAGAGCCTCGCCTATAGCTAGTAAGTAATATACTACTCTACACTTTGTGTAGGATTGAGGAGACATGATTGCTGCAACTCTAACATTTATATTCTTCTTCCTTACTTAAACGACTCTGCATATAACCATATGTTTTATTCTCCCGCTACTTCTACTATCATACTTATAGTACCTATCAACACCTTTAAGGATTACCTCAACCCAGCTTACGATTCCGTTGCACTCTGCAGCTGTATTTCCACCACCGCTGGAATGTTTGGCTGTTAACACCACTGTTGGTGATTTGCTGTAGCTCCGAATGAAGTTCACATCCTGGTAATCATAAAAATACTCTATTATATCATAAAGTAATCTGATTGAGCGATAGCGTCTTATTCACTTATTTCCCCCCTCAGCTAATACCAACTGCATTAAAGGGGAAGTATCACGGGGATTTTGACCAATTTTCGGTCAAAACTGTGCTATAATACCTTTTTTTATATACAAAATAATTCTAGAACACCGATATTAATACATCAACTGAATTCTTGAAAGATGAACAAATTATGATCTGTTCTAGTGCATTTTGGAAACGAAAATGCGAGAACTTGAAAAAAGTTAGCCTAACATGTTTCAAGTTGCAATCCATTCTAACCCAGACTATCTATGGCCAGAGACACTTATTGACAGTTTAGTACACTGGGGTGGTAATTTATAACAAAATTGGACCATTATGTTTCTGTTAATACAAAACAATATTTTTGTTTTTGAAATGACACCAAATCCCCGTGATACTTCCCCTTTAAGTGACAGAAATTAAATGTGTTTTTGGAGCATATCATTATTTTTGTGATCAAAATTCCACCTAGGAAATAGTGCAAGTAGTGTTGCCGTTTATTCCATCTGAAAGAGGGACTCACTCAACTTGCATTCTATCGCCTCCCCGCCAATGCCACCATCCTTACCTGACAGAAGGCGAAATTGTGATTTCTTGAAGGCAAAACGTTATTTGGAAAGCTGACGTCACTATGTTCTTTAAACAGTGGTCTATGAAGGGAGTTGAACGCCAGCCAGCTCTGAAACAAAAACAAGCAATATTTTAGTTAAAGTCACTGGAAGTTTGTTTCAAACAAATATACATAATATTGATATATGAGGCGAGCCAAGGCGAGACAGGACCAATTGAGACGACACGAGACGAGATATTATGGACGACATGGAATTAGATTGGATAACACTTACCACCGAGATGTCGTCATGAACTCCTGCAAAATTTTGAAGTTCTCGGAGGCAAATCTTAAATGAATTCGCTGAGACGTCTTCGAGCTACACACTGGTAGCATCATGCTTTAGACGTGACCTGTGGTGTTCAGCTGTTTGCAAATATCGTCGGCGAGTTTGAATATTTTCCCTAAAAAATAAGTAAGTATTAGATGCAGGTGAGGGTTGCATGTTTATGAGATGAGAAAATCAGAACAACGCCAAGCTGTTTGGAATATTCATTAGATGACGAAAACAGTACACCTACGTTTGGCAGGGTGACTGTTTGACAGCTAGTCCCAGTCCACCATCGAGAGAACATTTCTTCGCCTGCCACTCCCCCAGGTGGGGCACCTTGATAGGCGATCCAATCAACTGTTGCAAAGCTATCGGCAGGGTAGTCATTCCTACCAGCTCGAGTAACACAGGCTGTAAACTGACTGGCGTTGACGCTTTCAATCCACGGTGTAGTGGCCTCGTGAACGAAGGTAGCATCAGAGTAATTGGCGTGGTTAACAGTAAGTTGTATGTAGATTTTCTTATGAGGGTAAAATATGTACGGTTCAAAGCTGATAATTTCACACTTATCTTCTGCCCTGGAAGGAATGCTCTGGAACTTATGTTTTCCTTTCTGAATTGGAAAACCTGCAAGTGAACACAAATCTATTGCATCCATGTGTTCTAATCGACGCTTGTATAAGTAATAACTCAATGTCCTGCATATACGATGGCTCATGCTGCCATTTAATAATTGAAAACAGTTGGTTCCAATTTTTAAAGACTCTCTGTCGACCGGCATGCATTGCGCGCCTCGGCTTGATTTCTGTATCATATAGAATCTTCATCTTTGAGGGGCTATTCGTTTCTTGAACGAATCTTTGGTAATCTTAGCAATCCGGCGGGATTTTCAAACAGTTATCGTTCTTCATCAACAGTTTGAATATCGGTCTTTCCAAAGAAGCAAATGTTTTGTTAGGAATCTCTTCTTTTATAACAGATTCTGGTTTTAAAACGAACACTTATATGTGATCATCGAAGACGTCTAATAAGCCCCGTGGAAGGCCTCGAAGAACAGAAGAATTGAAAGTAATTTATCTGCGAAAATCAGTCCTTGAGCAGTGGAGGAGCAAAAATAATTCGCTGGGATACTCGAAGCTTATTGATAGCGAGTTTGCTGAGGTTTTACTGCAGTAAGTACCACTCGTAGTTCGTTCAAGACCACAAGCTGATTTTACTTGTAATCATACTTCTCATTATTTGTCATAATAACTTCAAACGTTTGCCCTTTGTTTCTGTAGTTCCTGTCCCACAAAAAAAAAACGATGTAAACAGGATGTACTTTATCTTCACTCGATCTTGGACAAGGTGAGAACACACTTTTTGTTCGGCTCTGTCCTGGTGCTCTCTCCTCCGCAGAGGCTCATATATGGGAGAATCAGCTGAACGAAGTGAGTGCAGGCGCGAGAAACCAGGAGAGAGCGACGGCGGGAGCCTCTGCCAGATACCACACCCAATATGGCCGCCATCCGGGGAGGCAACTTTTTATCAGTGTTCCTCACCGGGGGTACGGTGGTGTATGTATAACTGCCGTGTGTCAGTATAAAAATGGCGGCTGCATCAGAATCTGTTCGGAAGTTTATACGCGATGTACAAGTAGAGAACTAAAACTTTAGATGCATGGAAATCTGAATATGTTTTGTTGTGTTCTGATGGGTTGATCTACAGAATTCAACATTCTCGAGACCCGCCATGTAGCGATCAAGAAATTCAGGAAGCAAAGAATTCCCCGGCGACTGAAACTCTCAACAACCTATTAATTCTGTCCCAAAAGAAGAGAGAACAAGTAAGCTTAGTTTTCCGGCTATGAAATGTGTTTTATTATAAATCTCTACGTGTTTAAAACGTCGAGTGCAAAACTTGCGATTCAAACCAAAAGCTGTAAGCTTATTAAGTTAAACCAGAAACCATAATGGGTTTCTGGTTAAACTAAACGCTAAAATTAAACAAAATGCAACCAGCAGGAATTTAAGACCAAAAACACGAAATACAAGAAGAACATTTACCGTCAAGAGACATCTCTTGGAGCGAAAAGTCAAGCTCTTTCGCCATTGTTTCCAAAGAATAACACACTTGCAAGACCACCCCCCACGGGTTTCAGGAGGGGCTTCGCGATCAATTCGGAGACCAACATTTGGCTTTTTTTTAGTAAATATGAAACCTCATCTTAAAAATAACGATCGCTAACTGTAGCAACATACCTAGCGCTGATTTTTGCCAAGTTTCAAGCTGTCAAATTTAGCGAGGCTGAGAAATCGTCCAATGTACAAGAAAACGACAAAGATGTACAAGAAAACGACACAAATCTGGCAGAGGCTCGCCGCTTCGTTGATCCACCAGTTACTTGCGCCTGCACACACCACGTTCAGCGGATTTTTCCTAAAACCCCATTGAGCCTCTGCGGAGGAGAGAGGTCCTGGTGTACGGGTGAACAAGGGAATTAGCATTGTGTTTCCTTTGTTTAGGAGTCATTGTTTAGCTTTAGTGTATTGTTTGGGTTATTGTATTGGTTCTTGTGTACCGGTACACGAGGACAGAACCTTTTGTTCACTCTTACTAACAGTACAGTGTACCCTCAGTGAAATAATGTGGTCTGTAGATTGTAAATTGTTGTTAGATCTTCGAGAGAAGTGATGTTTGACTGCATTTCTTGTTCAAATATTCTTTAGACATGGTGCCTCCAGAGTTGGTACTCTCATATATAGCCTATAAAATTATGGGGATGTGCCGCCCAATAGGGCATGGGTTTTCAACCTAGATTCATAAACAGGGTATGGGTTTTTGACTAGATGCTGTCATAGACAGGGTACATGGGTACCCGTCAGTTACTGAGGAATTATTTTCCCCAACATTTTGTGCAGGCTGGCTGCTACCATCTGACCTTGCATCCGACAAAAACGGTGTCAATGTCGACAACAGATCAATGTCAGGAATCAAATGCTCAATAAACACCTACATGTAACCCGTAACGGCAGGGCTAAAGTACAGGTCACAGGTCAGGTCACCCTAAGGCTAGCCCTAACCTAACTCTAAAGCTAATCCTAACCCTAAGGCTAACCCTAATGTTAGGGTTAGGGTTAGTTTCAGTGTTAGGTTAGGGCTAGCCTTAGGGTGACCTGTGACTCTGACCTGTGAAATGTGACCAGTACTGTATCCCCGCCCGCCTGCATGGCACACCCCTTCTCAAACTTTGGTTGAGTACTCCCCCAGGTAGACTGGAACTTTTTTCCTGCTTCTCAAATACAAAAGTGCTTAAAAAAGACTCTCAACACAATTATTTAATTATATTCTTCACAGTAATGCAATTTATGTTATGATGCTCTTTGTTGTTGCAATTTACATTTTATTATTCTCTGATATAAGCTTACACATGTACTACAGTATATCCCCATTTACAGTAAACTGGCTTCGTATGCATCAGTCAGTCACCATAAAAATAAGTGGGACATCATAAAAAGTTATTTATATACCTTTTGTCCAGCTGACAAAAGTTTGTTTCCTTCTTGTTGGAAGTTTTGCAATTTTTATTATCAGTGCATGATGGTAGAGCTAAATGCCCTGTAGTAACTGAGAAAGCCACTATGATTGTAAAGAAATGGTAGCCCCCTACATGTAGGTTCATTTACTGATTAATATTTTTAGCCAAAATGAAACATTCAGTTACTTGCACAATAATATTTATTCCCTGCAGTACCTGTAATGATTTTGCTTAAAAGGACTAGCCAAAGAAACCAAGCAACACGATTGACAAAATCATGATGATAATGGACTAAAAGTTCACTTTTCTTTCCATAGCTTCATTGCATTATGTGCTTGAATGCTTCTTGCAGCTCTTGACCACAACATGAACACTCTTGGCCACAAGCCACCACCTCTGATGGTCAACGTATGTGGAACAAACAGTACTCGAAAAGTAATAAACGCTGGCATCCAGAACTATTGAAAGCTGAAACTGAAAAACATTTTGACTAAATCCCAATTTTGATTGCTGCTATCCTTAAGGCAAGAGTAGAGGACCAAGAGAGTGCTGAAATGGCGGTGTCACTACCAGAGCATCACCTAAAGGTGTCTTGCACCAACTATTGGCTTGCAGGAAAGCCCAGTATTAATAATTATTGATCGGTAAATACAAAGAATACAAAGAGGTGAAACAACTGCCCCACATAGGGACCCTGGCTGGGCATGCTCTCTTTATGAAAAGGGTGGCTGCACCACTGACCCACAATAGAAGATGGTATATCAAGTAGCATTCAGGCCCCTCTTCCATCTACATAAGTGCATAGTGCCCCCCCCCTCCTCAGCCCCCCCCCCCCCCCCCCCCTCCTCAGCCCCCCCTCCCCCCTCCCCCCTCCCCTCCCCCCCCAACCTCCAATTGGTAGCAGGAAGAAGGCCTACCAACCACCTGAGATTGGGTCTTTCTTGTGGGCTGTTGTTTCAATGTTTACCTTCTTATATCTTATAGAATTTGCCAAGGATAATATCAGCTTCATTGTTAAAATTATTTCTCTGGAAATATTGTTCAGGCCCATTACGTGTAGCTTGGTATTGATGTTATCCAAAGTGAAGACTGCGATTTTCATGTCATTGTGATTATATTCTGCTTAGCAAGGTCGGTCTTGGTGAACTTGGGTATGTGGTGTGCTTATTAGTGAGCTACAACATGTGAACATCACTATTAATAGAAAAACTGTAATGATACCTGTGCTTTTGTAACTTTTCTGTTGTAACAATTTTCCTACCGGAGGTGTACATTTTTAACTTGACATGGAGTGAAAGAAAGGGGGAAGGTAGAGGGGGGCGATTATTCGAGGGAGGCGATTATTTGAAATCATTATGTTCACCAAATGGGGGCGATTATTCGAGAGGTGGGCAATTAATCAAGGGATGGCTATTATTCAAGGAAATATGGTATGTACAAATTATCACTAATCAGCTGTGATATCTTTATTGCACAATAAATCACTGATTTAAACTTCTGTAAGGTCTATATGTACCTATTATGTGGTGTCAGTTTGATTTTATTTCCCTTGGTCTCGTAAATGTATTCATTGCAATAAATTATTGAAAATCAAAACTTCTAAAACTTCAAACCAAAAACTAAATTAAATGTACCCCCCCTCACTAATAGGTTATTTGAGAGATGTAGTAGTAGTAGTAAAACTTTATTTAAACACGGTGTCAATTCACAATACATGCTCTTCCATCGAGCCGTGTATTAAATTAATTACAATAATAAATGATTACAATAATAAATTAAATTACCTAGCTAGCTAGGTAATTAGCTAGATTGTCCTCTCTTATTAGTTATATGATATGATCAGAAGTTTAGTTTTCTGCAAAACCCAGTCTCCATCACAATTTGTTTTAGGTTTGTGCTGTTCAAGGTTCTTGGATTAAAAAAACCCATGAATGTTTTTATTTGTTTTCAAACAATTGAATGGCTCCGGGGAAAAATTACCCCCGTTTTTTTTTTAACAAAAGGAACCAAACAAAAGAAACTGATAAACCAAGGGAATGTTTTTGCCTGGAGCCCTTCAATAATTAATGATTTTTGTTAAGTTTTTTATTTTTTTTTTTGTGGCTATATATTCAAGGTTTTAATAATCACTATTACAAAAGTTTTCCAAAAAATTTGAAGTAGAAGGTAACTGGCAGCATTTATTTTTGAAAGGATGCATTTGGGGTAGGTATGGGAGGCAGGGAGGTTGGTCCCCCCTCCTACTTGGGGGGATTTCAGGCTCTGAAAAGTGCATTTTGGTGGATTCTGAAGATGGTTTTAGCTAGTCAGATATTCCGTTGTTTCAAAATGTAACCCTCCTATTTCTTCCAGAAGATAAAAAAATGCCCCCTTCCCTCCCAAAAAAGTGCAACTTATAAATTTTTACCCCCAGCCTCCCTGGGATGTAATAAACTATCGGGCCCTTATCAGGACAGGTAAGATGGAATGATCAGTCTATTCCCCTGTCCTTTCTTGGAAAGCCGAGTTCCCACGGATTAGCCAGCCTTTCTAAATTAAAACTAAACATAGAGAAGTGAAGGGGCTCCACTCTGATGTCACATCTGGCACGAATTGCCAACTCCAGGACATGGCGGTCAACACAAAGGTGGTCAAACAACTCGTATGAAGTGACATACTCCCTTTGTTGGCAACACTTGTTTTCACCAAAGGTCTGAAAGGAAAATTAAATTTAGAAAAAAGGTATATTTATATTTCTTTGCTAGGTGACCGAAAAATTTCCAATCAAATATTTTCAATTCCTCACCTTGATTTCCTGCCGTGTGTTGTCGATATCAAAGGACTCGAAGGTTAAGGTTTCTTGGGTACAGTCTGAAGATTCTAGTCAAAATAAAGGAAACCCCATTTCATATGCAGTCTAGGAAGTTTTATTTCACATGTTTGAAATCAGTTACTTATATTAGTTTACTTGCATAGAGCAAGAAATATTCTCACCGTATTTCACACATGGTCCACATCACAAAATCAAATTAGCCGTACGGCAAGAACAACCACGACCAATTTTTGCTACGTCTTTCAAGCAGACTTAGTCTTGCTTCCCTCCTCTTGTGGCTCCCCTTGTGTCTCAGGTTCTGTAATCTTAAAAAAGGAATCAACAATCGCCGGTCGTGTACGCCGTAAGCCCAAATGCAGCAATCGAAATAAGTCTCTTAAAAGAATTCAAATCCTTTCAACGAGACAACTGAACTTACCACACTCCCGTAATTATTTCTTCTTTGTGGCAGCTCATCTTCCGCCGCTTCCACGTAAATTGACAACTCAGAATTGCTACTCACAATCAGGTTTCCCTCGTTCCCCACTTCAGCCGCCATTACTGCTCGCTCGGCCAGGCTCAAAACAATAAACAAACGCGCGCAATGCATGCCGGTCGACAGAGAGTCTTAAGCTTACTTGTTGTGCAGGCGGTGTGCGTCACGGGTGGGCAAAGCATCATGGGTGAATTTGTGAAACGACTCATTATGGCTTTGACGCGAGAGAGTCAACACCTCGGGCAAGTGAATAATGTGTGCGGATTGCTAGTTAGTCAGTTGTTCTACCGAGTTATACAATAAGAATCTATACTGTTTTTATCTTTGCTCACTTTTGAACTGTTGAAGGGCAATTAACAGTTGCCAGTGTTTGCTTTCAAAGCCATTTTACCCGGGCATTTTACAAGTGTATGGCGAAGCGATCATACATATCGTATAAAAGTTACTGCACGTAGAAAATCAAATTGATATGAGTACTAGTCTGGTGCATGGTGAACATGAATTCTATCGCATGGAAGATTTTGCTGTAAAACGCTTCAATGAAAGCTGGGCGATCTACGGTCCTGCGAATTGTAGGAAATAAATTTTAAACGACGCTGATGCGCGCTACAGGAGAGCGTTTTACGTACAAGACTGCAAGGGTCAGTTAATGTCACGCAATCGAGGTCACCGCAAATCAGCTTTTTTGAAAAATTACCAGCGAGTCAGAAACTAGATTTACGTCTTGTGGATTGTAAGATATAACAGAAAAAATAAGCGGCTTTGTGTCCAGTAAAATAGCTCGCAAAAAGGGGCTCACTGCTAGCAAAACAGACTCACGGCTCGCAGACCGCAAAGTAATAACTAACCTCAGTTTGACACTTTTCGACAAACCATTCAGTGTTCCACGGCTTGTAGCAAGAAAACTATTTGGGGTAGACCCGGGTAGACCCCGAAATTTCAAAAGAAGAAGGATTGAACTAAACGTCATGTAAGAATGGAACACTTGAAATTGATCAGAATAACGAATTTGAAATGAATGAAAAAGTGTGAAATTTTGAATGAAGACATCATGTCGGCCAGATCGACCGCGCTACATTTGAGAGGTGCCAGCGCATACAAAATGTTCGCAAGTAATCAATAAAAATGACCAGAGCAAAGGAAATATAACTGTCTTCGATTTCCTGTAAACGTGTTTCCCAAAACGACCAAGCAATCCCGGAAAATGGACAAATTCTGCGAGCACTTCGCTCCGAAATGCCTTCTTCTTTGCCGCGAAGACTATTGTTCGAATACAGGTCGCTGATTGGCCAACTCTCGTGACGCACACCGCCTGCTTGTTGTGTGTCTTCAACATTTAATTTTATTTAGCGAATTAACCTTAACTTGCAGTAACAGTTAGCTATTTCTTGTTCTGGTCGTGTCAATTTTAGTTTTAGTACGAGCGAGCGAAATTATTTGAGTTTAGTGTGAGCGAGCGAGCGAAATTTTTTTTAACTTGTCGATACTTTTAAGGTATCTACCTTCTAAGGTTTTCACTTGCGGAAACATTAGGTCCCCATGCCATGAAAAGGTGAAAGTAATGTGTCACTTAAAACTTTCACAAATTAGTCGCGCTGCTCGCTGGAAATTTATGAAAACTATGCGTGAAAACACGCGTGTAACAAGGCGTAAAAAATACGCGACCCTTTCATGCACGACACTTTCATGCAAGGTATCCTCCCATCTTTCAAGCTTTTGGATACGATTTCCAC
Source organism: Desmophyllum pertusum (assembly GCA_029204205.1). Classification (NCBI taxonomy): domain Eukaryota; kingdom Metazoa; phylum Cnidaria; class Anthozoa; order Scleractinia; family Caryophylliidae; genus Desmophyllum; species Desmophyllum pertusum. The sequence goes on along the minus strand of MU827307.1, from coordinate 2,049,251 downwards.
TTGTGGAAGGGCCAATACACTTTATTCATCGACTAAGTTGTTCACAATGAAAATGATGTGGCTTTTGTCTTTAAACGAATCATGTTTTCTTTACCACGGTCAAGCCACGTTCATAGTTTATATTTCGGAGAGAACCTCGCGCGAGGTTCGCGATCTTTACTACAACTACCAGCAGTAACCGTTGCGCGTGTGATGTCATAATGAAACGGTCTATTGTTTTTGCGCTTCACTACTATGCACGCTATTCTCAGCGGTCTCCCCATGCGTATATAAGGGGTGAGCAACCAAGCAATACTAGCGTCTCGTTCGTTCATTATAGCTCTTGTCGTGGATAAATTTTCCTATTTCGTTTGCCTGGTTTATTTGTCCACTGCTGTGCCTTCAAAACGTCCAGCTTCTTGTTAGGTCACTCAAGTTCCTGAAGTTCAAACTCCTCTGGCCTCCATCCTTTCAGCGATGCAGTTTGGTGTCAGTCGGCTGTGTCTTCCGATGACGTGCAAGCTTCCCAGCCACCGGTCATGGTTAACAAGATTTTTTCGTCTCCTTCTGGTTCTAGCTGCTTCATCAGCTTCTTTGGAGTTATCGTTTCCTCCTGCTCACCTTTTTTCGTTGTATCTCTTATAGTTATTAATTTTATTTTGCTAGTAGAAGCTTCGTTTTGCCCGTCTGATCATTTGCATATTGTTTGTCACGTTTCGCCTCCGCTTCCTTCCCTCGTGGGAATTTGTTCTATTTAGTGTTTTGTTGCTTACATTATTTTTGTGGGAGGTCCTATCACCTTTTTTATAGCGCGTTTGGTCTAGACATCTTTTATTTTGGATTTTACAGCGCGGACACTCGAACCGTGAACGCTTTAACTTTATTTTGGCTTTATTTTGACTTTATTTTGACTTTATGTTCACTTATTTTGTACTTATTTTGTATTTTTTCTGAAAAATACAAAATAAGTCAAAATAAAGTCAAAATAAAGCCAAAATAAAGCCAAATCGTTCACGGTTCGAGTGTCCGCGCTGTAGGTCTAGCCATTTTCTTATTTATTTATTTATTAATTTATTCATTTTTTATTTATTTTTTTATTAATGAATGAATGAATTCATTCATTCATTTATTTATTTATTTTTAAATTGTTTTTTTTTTAATTTATTTTTTTATTTATGTATGTATGTATTTATTTTTTATTTTTTTATTTTTTATTTATGTATGTATGTATTTATTTTTTTATTTATTTATTATTTATTTATTTATGTATGTATGTATGTATGTATTTATTTATTTATTTATTTATGTTATTTAGGACCCATTTCCTCTGAGTGTCTGCAAACTGTTGGAGCAACCTGACTAACACTCCTGGGTTTCCTGTTTATTTTGGTTTGTCCGCTTTGTTGTCACCTTGTTACCTGGTGTGTCCAGGATGTTTTTGCGTGTTGTACGCATTGTTACCGGTGTGTCCAGGATGTTTTTGCGTTTTGTACGCATTGTTACCTGGTGTGTCCAGGATGTTTATGCTGTTTGTCTGTGTTATCACCTGGTGTGTCCAGGATGTTTTTGCGTTCTGTACGCATTGTTACCTGGTGTGTCCAGGATGTTTTTTGTTTGCGTTTTGTACGCATTGTTACCTGGTGTGTCAAGGATGTTTATGCTGTTTGTCTGTGTTATTACCTGGTGTGTCCAGGATGTTTTTCGTTCTGTACGCATTGTTTACCTGGTGTGTCCAGGATGTTTTTTGTTTTGCGTTTTGTACGCATTGTTGCCTGGTGTGTCCAGGTTGTTTTTGCGGTTTGTCCGTGTTGTTACCTGGTGTGTCCAGGATATTTTTGCGGTGTGTCCACATCGTTTCCTGGTGTGTCCAGGATGTTTTTGCGTTTTGTACGCATTGTTACCTGGTGTGTCCAGGATGTTTTGCGATGTGTCCGCATTGTTACCTGGTGTGTCCAGAATATTTTTGCGGTGTGTCCACATCGTTTCCTGGTGTGTCCAGGATGTTTTTGCGTTTTGTACGCATTGTTACCTAGTGTGTCCAGGCTGTTTTGCGGTGTGTCCGCATTGTTACCTGGTGTGTCCAGGATGTTTTGCGATGTGTCCGCACTGTTTCCTGGTGTTTCCAGACTTTTTTGCGATTTGTCCGCATTGTTACCTGGTGTTACCTATATGTTTGTTTGTTCCATTTTAGTTTTGGCTTTGTTTCGTGATTATCTTATTATTTCGTATTTGATTTTCTAGACTGTTGTTATCCAGGCTCTTCAAACCCTCTAAGCCGCCCTGTAACATTCCTCCAAGACCTCGGTGTCCATCTTGGCAGACGCTTATCTTATATTGTCTTATCTTATCTTATCTTATCTTATCTTATCTTATCTTATCTTATCTTATCTTATCTTATCTTATCTTATCTTATCTTATCTTATCTTATCTTATCTTATCTTATCTTATCTTATCTTATCTTATCTTATCTTATCTTATCTTATCTTATCTTATCTTATCTTATCTTATCTTATCTTATCTTATCTTATCTTATCTTATCTTATCTTATCTTATCTTATCTTATCTTATCTTATCTTATCTTATCTTATCTTATCTTATCTTATCTTATCTTATCTTATCTTATCTTATCTTATCTTATCTTATCTTATCTTATCTTACCTTACCTTACCTTAACTTAACTTAACTTAACTTAACTTAACTTAACTTAACTTAACTTAACTTAACTTAACTTAACTTAACTTAACTTAACTTAACTTAACTTAACTTAACTTAACTTAACTTAACTTAACTTAAACTTAACTTAACTTACTTAACTTAACTTAACTTAACTTAACTTAACTTAACTTACTTAACTTAACTTAACTTAACTTAACTTAACTTAACTTAACTTACTTAACTTAACTTAACTTAACTTAACTTAACTTAACTTAACTTAACTTAACTTAACTTAACTTAACTTAACTTAACTTAACTTAACTTAACTTAACTTAACTTAACTTAACTTAACTTAACTAACTTAACTTAACTTAACTTAACTTACTTAACTTAACTTAACTTAACTTAAACTTAACTTAACTTAACTTAACTTAACTTAACTTAACTTAACTTAACTTAACTTAACTTAACTTAACTTAACTTAACTTAACTTAACTTAACTTAACTTAACTTAACTTAACTTAACTTAACTTAACTTAACTTAAACTTAACTTAACTTAACTTAACTTAACTTAACTTAACTTAACTTAAACTTAACTTAACTTAACTTAACTTAACTTAACTTAACTTAACTTAACTTAACTTAACTTAACTTAACTTAACTTAACTTAACTTAACTTAACTTAACTTAACTTAACTTAACTTAACTTAACTTAAACTTAACTTAACTTAACTTAACTTAACTTAACTTAACTTAACTAACTTAACTTAACTTAACTTAACTTAACTTAACTTAACTTAACTTAACTTAACTTAACTTAACTTAACTTAACTTAACTTAACTTAACTTAACTTAACTTAACTTAACTTAACTTAACTTAACTTAACTTAACTTAACTTAACTTAACTTAACTTAACTTAACTTAACTTAACTTAACTTAACTTAACTTAACTTATCTTATCTTGGCCCCCTCCACAATCCCTTGGATATAACAGTGCTTGTCTTATTCTCTTTCGAAGGCTGTTATCTCCTAGCCCCTACATGGGTTTTCCTTTACTTTCTGCCCAAAACAGACTTTCCTCCATGTTAATATTATTTGGCTTTTCATGCTCCCTCGGTCTGTAGGCACCAGTTCTCTTGGATCACCCGGTATGGGCGTTGACTTTATTCCGCCTAGGAGATAATGGCCAATAGCCGCCATATTTCACTAATTGTGTGCTTTATGTCATTTCTGGATGAAAGTTAGCTGACACAGATTTGCTAGATTTTCCATTCTCGATTCTCACCTCCATGCTTGGGAGTAAATAGTCTAAGTAAGCAGCGGCGGTAGAGACAATTTTAGCCAAAAAACGACGCAAAATTAAAGTCATAAAGAACAGTCGGCTTCTATGTACTTGTTTATATTATTAAAATCTGTCGTATCTCCAGGACATAGTCATAGTCAGGACATAGTCTCCCCCAGTTCCCAGGACGCTCGCATTTAAAATAGGAGACTGATAGACGGCTTGGGACGAGTCAGGGTTTAGCCTTTTTGGTATACATGTAGGGCCGATTATTTAAACGACGTTTAGACACCGCTTAAGAAAGTCTTGGTCTAAATCGGGTTTAAACCGGGGAACCGGATTATTTAAACGTCCTTTATTTTAAACCTCGCCAAAGCGGTGTCTAAACACAGACTAGCAAACAATAGCAACTTAGACCTGGCCATGAGTAGGTTTAGACGTAGTCTAACGCTTTTATTAGTGAAGGTTTATGTCATGGATGGAAGTTCGAAGTATAGATAGTTACAGGAGTAGGCTAACAGGCCGAGTCCGAAGGATCTTCAAAATTATTTCGAAGTCATTAATAAAAATAATCTAGTAGTTCCCTTTAGAAAGCAGGTAGTTCTTGGCTTACATTATTGACGTTATAATTGCACTTCAGGATGAAAGGTAGCCCACCACGTTTGGCGAAATAGAAGTTTTGAATTATTTTCCAAGCGTTATCATTAGAGCGATTATAGCGTAGAAAAACGATTATAGCGTGCCAAAACCGACTAAGAGCGACTAAAGAGCGGTTTAAGAAGAAACAATAGCTAGACCTGTTAGACCACGTTTAGACGTGGCCTCCGTGAAATGCGGATAATCCGCATTCTAATAACGCAATTTAGACTCAGCCTAGCCTATGGAAGCCTTGTCTAAACCTCGATTTAGCCTTAAACCAGGTAATTTAGACTTCGTTTAAATAATCGGCCCGTATACTTTAATACATCTACTGAAGGTTTAAGGAAAATGAGCGCACACAAATTGGAGGCGGAGGCGCGCGGGAATTTTTCGCACGCTTTTGTCGCATCTCCTTCGGTGGGTTATCAATGGTTAGTATATACCAACTCAGCCACTTTAACGTTTTTAACCCTATTCTGCCTGTGGGGGGGGGGGGGGGGGGGGGGGAGGGGGAGGGTGGGCAGAAAGTGCCCGCGCTGATTTCAAATTCATCGTATTTAAAGAGCATGCAAGCAATCATAGGCAAACTTTATGGGCCGATTATTTAAACGAAGTCTAAGTTAGACCTGGTTTAAGGCTAAATCGAGGTTTATACAAGGCTTCCATAGACCACGGCTAGACTGAGTCTAAATTGCGTTATTCGAATGCGGATTAGCCGCATTTCACGGGAGTCCACGTCTAAACGTGGTTTAACAAGTCTAGCTATTTTTTTTTTCTTAAAACCGCGCTTTAAAAATTCGAGTTTTTGCTTAGTCGGATTTGCGCAATTTTCTACGCTATAATCGCTCTAATGATAACACATGGAAAACAATTCAAAATTTACTTCGCAAAACTTGATGGGCTATCTTTCATACTGAAGTGCCAATTATAACGTAAATAATGTTAGCCAAAAATTACCTGTTTTCTACAGGGAACTATTAGATTATTTTTATTAATGACTTGCGAAATAATTTTGAAGATACTTATTGGTTTTCATTTTATGGAACAATAAGGACATGCTATTGAAGTAAACTTTTTTTCTTGAAAACTTAGTATGATGTAAATATCCACTATTAAAACTTGATTCTTTCCTGAGCCTAAACCGTCGACGGAAATTAGACTGTTTTGTACGGTAAGGGAAATAGTCATCTTCGTATTCTTCTAGCGGATTTAAACGGCTATTCCTCAACTGTCTGATTCTTCGGACTCGGCTTGTTAGCCTATTCCTGTAACGTTCTATACTTCGAACTTCCATCCATGACACAAACCATCACTAATAAAAACGTTAGACTACGTCTAAACATACTGCTAGTCTGTGTTTAGACCCCGCTTAGGCGAGGTTTAAAATAAAGGACGTTTAAATAATCCGGTTTCCCCGGTTTAAACCAGTTTTAGACCAAGACTTTCTTAAGTGATGTCTAAACGTCGTTTAAATAATCGGACCTATGACTTTTCCTAAAAATTATCTAGGTACATTTTGGTGTGTCAATTTTTTTTATCAAGTGACTTGATGTTTCCATGGCAGCCAGTGGAACCCCGTCTTACCACCACCCCGTTAATAGGACCACCTCGTTAATACGACCACTTTCTTTTGTCCGCAACTGACGTTCTCTCAGTCATTTTCTTATTTAAGAACCCCTTTAATACGACCACCCCGTTAATGCGACCAGATGATTTTGCTGGCCCGTTGGTGGTCGGATTAACGGGTTTCCACTGTATTTTCAGCTCATGAGATTTCCGCTTTTTACGAAGGGTTTCTTCCAAAATCTTTGCAATTGTTGCATCCTTATATTGTTTTCGATTTGTTCAAATCAAATTTGGTGATTTTCTGACATTTCTAAACATTTCAATCCAATATGACGGATCCAAGATGGCGGACATTTTTAAAGTATTACGTTATTTTCGCGTGATATGATATCATAATTGATTCGAGATTGTCACTAAAATAAACATGTTTGAATGCTTTATACACCACATAAGTTTTATTTTTTATAGCACATTCAAATACTTTTCGAAATATAGATCGTTTTACCCAAATTTGTTGGTTTTTTTACTCTTGAATGGAATGAGATGAGTATAGTGAGGGACATGGATATGCAAATTAGTACTCGATCGATCGCTCGATCGCTCGCTCGATGGGCTGTGATCATTACTTTATGCATTAAATACATATGAATTTAATTATCTGAATGAGTCTGAGCCGTGATATGTAATGGTCACCTGCTTTACCCATGGGGACTGCATTGGAGGGAGGAGAGGGTGGGGAGTTAGTCGTAGGGGGTGGGGGTCGGTGGAGAAAAACGCCTAGGAGAGGGTAGGGTACAAGGGTTCAGACGGTATCCAAGAAAGCGGCGGCGGGTCTTCCTAGATGGCAGGCGTAGATCGAGGAGCAGTTTGAGGAAGGATGGATAATTGAGAAAGATATGAAGGAGGACAGCTAGCCGTTGTCCCATTTCGACCAATTCTGTGCACGTGCGTGACTTAGGAGAGAAAGAAAAGACGCGATGCATCGATCGATCGATCGAGCCTTCTATTGCAGAGATTCATTTTGGTAGCCTAGCTAAACGCCACAATACGCTAAATGTTGTATTTGCTTTATACCAATTATTGCATGAATAAAGTTCATCTTTATCTGAATAACGGACAAGTTTTTTTGGGACTTTTAAACGATGGAACTTTAGGGGCCAGCTTTAATTTTTAGGAACTGATCAGGACTGGACTACGGAAGAAATAATTTTGGAACACCACTTACTAATAGAACTGCATCACGGTGTTAAATATATTCCGATTTCAAGACCAATAAATAATAACACCACTTTGAAGGGTGGCATGTATTTACAAAATGTAAACAATACATCAGCATGGATTAATTTAGTCAACAAACGTTTTGCAGCCACTGTGGCCATGGGGAATCAGGCAGTTGTATGTTCATAATTTTTGTTTGACTTGCCTTATCAATTTCCATCCGCAGCACTTAGCTTTCTGTTAGAATTTTCTAGTTTATGCCTTGTCATTCATGAGTGGCTCATAGTAGCCTTTGATTAGCTTAATTTTCCGTTCATGACAATATAACAATAGAGTTGATGTTCGCGGGCGTAAATATGTTTTTGGCCCGACTCAGGCTCATTTTAGCCCCGAGCCGCTTCGGCGAGGGCTAAAATGAGGACTGAGAAGGGCCAAAAACATATTTACGCCCAAGAACATCAACTCTATTACTATTATAATAATTTCAGAGGGCATTTAGAAAAGGAATCAAAGACAGTAAGCGATATCTTGAATACTGCCGGCGTCGGGTCGACGTTTATTTCATTGTAAAACTTGGCAGAAAACCGTCCGCCAAAATTCGTCGAAACAATCTGTGCTCTAAAGTTCTCTTGAAAGGAAAAATTACAGAATTCCATCAACAGCAAATAAATAGTCATCTAGAAGTGTTGGAACTTAATCATGCAATTACTGAACTGGCAATTTTGGCATAAAATATTTTGCCTGAACTGAGCGGGTTTCGATCGAAGAAGACAAACTTACATTCAATTCGCCGCCGTGTATGGATTCTTCCTCGAGTTTCTGTAAGTCCTCTTCAACTAGCTGTACTGAGAAGCTGAAAATTTGCTTCTTCGTTAGCTTTTCCAGCAGTCTGATAATATAAAGCTCAAAAAACAATAGCTCTGCAGCTGCAGATGGGCAGCACTTCGAGTCAACGGCGCTTTGAATTCCAAGAAAACGGAGCGAACAGTTGAATGGTTTCCAGTTCTGATTGGCTGCTACGTTATTTTCTTGTTTCTGATTGGCTCAGTTCAGCGGGCTAAAATATATTTTAGCCCGCTGAATTCTCCAATTTTAGCCCGCAAAATACGCCACAATGCCCGATGAAGTTATTATAATTTGGCTTTTTACGATAAAATCCATCCAAAATATTTTCCGTTTTAGCATCATTCCGTCTCTTTTAAAGTCTCTTTCGGACAATTCTGGCCAAAAGTCTTTGGGACACTTACAAATACCACCCAGAGACAAATGTTTTTAACTTTTTAAATCATTACTACATTTCCCTCCTACACCGGGAATTAAGTTTATTTATTTTTATATACAGACAACTAGATTGTGAGCATAAGGTTTCTATTTAACAATTAGAAGGCAAGCTCGAGGTTTCTAATCGGCTGAAGGTCGATAGAAACCGACGAGCGAGCCGTCCAATTTTTTAGCATAACCCAAGTGGCTGATCTATTTAAATATATAATATCGATGAAAACTGATTTATTGACGGGTTTGTTTATTGATATTTTTGGCCGTGTAATACCCGAAAAACTGTGCGTGCGCTCCGAGAGCAGTCTATCGATCGTTATAGTTCACCACTAAATTTTCTTTGATTATGATTGGCTTAAATCGAACACGTGACGTGATAGTGTTAATCCGCGGAGAGACACTGTCAGGTAATAGTGCCCGTCGGGCAAAAAAACCCGGATCGATAGTGCCCGCCTGAGCGATAAACACCGTTCTGTGCAGTTTTGAGCTAAACAGTTGAAAGAATAAATTAAAAAAAAATAGCGCAAAATTTACTCTCTATCAATTCTTTCATAACATATGGGCATGCCACGAAGTTTGGAACGAAATATTTAATGCGCAAAATTCCTGTAAATATACAACAAATGCGAATGAAAGAGCACTAAACAATTTACGGAAAGATCGGTAAACCGACACAAATTCGTCCAAAAAATGACAGCCTGTTTACACCACAAGTTTAAGCTTAGCCTATTCAGTATTGTTACCTTGTATTTCCAAGAGGCTTGTCAATTCCAGCTTGAATCAGCACAATAAATATCGGTTACGAAGCTTAAATACGGCCAGTTCGTCAAGAGTTTGCCCGCAGTAAAACCTTCGACTCCGTTCAGTTGTCCGTTTGACTTGTAAAATGAATATAATGTTCAGCTCCACAATTATTTCAGATCTTCCCATTTTGTGCTAAATCATTTGCACATTTTTCCAGAATATATGAAACTTTAGAAGAGATTGAGCGATCGAAGAAATAATCCGAAGAAAACGTTTTGTCCTGCTTTCTTTTCATTCAACTGACTTCGCGGAACCCGCGCCGGGTTTTGCCGCCGTTTTTCATACAAATCATACTTCATTTAGATGGAACTGAAAAATCATTCAGTCGATTTATAACTTTTGAAAAGTAATAGCGAAATTTAACCTAAAGTTTTGTACGTATTTACGAGACAAAAGTTGAAATGCAAAACTATTTTTGAAGTTAAGCTCCAACAGGCCAAGCGTTCGCAGTGTGTTAGTAATCGAAATCAATAAATTCATGTCGTTTTCAGTTTTAGGCCGCCACACGGAAAATTTAGTGGTGAACAATAACGACAATAGAGTGTTTTTGTTTCGGAACTATCGGTCTGATAGTTGCCCTTGGAAATGTTATGTTCTAAAAAACTAGCATATAAGCCCTCGAACTTCGTTCTCGGGCTAATATTTGTTTTTTAGAACATAAAATTTCCGCGGGCAACTATCAGCCGATAGTTCCTCGACAGAAACACTCTATTGTTATAATAGTAGGTGCTTGTGTAGCCAATCGATCAGATTGCGAGTTTGCCAATAGTCACGATCAGCTCGGCTGGGTTATGCTAATGGTGATAGTTGGCGAGAGGAAAACCTAGAGCAACGTACAAAGAATATCGGTATAAATTTAATTTTAGGTGGTTTTATTATTACTTATAAGTAATCACACATGTCGATGAAAAACGGCAGTCGCTCCTGGGGTCAAAAGAGCATATGCATTCAGTCCTGTGAGACTCAAATGAAAAAGGCCATGGCAGCCATGTTGGTGCACCTAACAAATGAAGTTAATTAAAATTATTTTGTAAAGGTACTGTACACCAATATGGTGGCTATGACGTCAAGTGCAGTACACTCTATACTATGGTGTTTACATACACACGACAACGACGGCAACGAAAATGTTGCTAGACAAAAGCTTAAGGTTTAATAAGCAGCCTAGATTGATTCTGCACGTGCGTTATCCGTCTTGGTACATTTCTTCTGCAAACTGGAACAACGTGACCAAATTCTGCGTTTTGTAGACAGCGTGAAGTACGACGGCGAATATTTCAAGTTTTCCGAGGATAGGGATGACGCCAATAGACAAACTGAATAAATCAGGGCCCGGTTGTTGGAAAGTCGATTAACGTTAATCCAGGATTAAAAGTTAAACAAGCTTTTAATTTCTCTTGATAAAATTGTTTTTCTCTGCTGATGTTTTGTAAAGTTAAAGATTAGCCAAAGTTAAAACAGAAAGACAAAACATTCAAACAAAATATCTCACTGAAAAGTTGCAAAATGAAATCAAAATTTGCGCTAATCCTGGATTAGCTTAACCGTCCTTTGAACAACCCGGCCCTGGATTATCGCAAGATAATTAAGCACAATTTAAATTATTTTTTAATCGACGTCGTTTTCGTGGTTCCATAAATTTCCTACTATCAATAATAGAAATACGAAAGCTCGCAGTCCAATTTTAAAAATACAATAGCCAAGTATTTTAAAGAAAAGATTTCGGCATGTGTCAAATCTCCACATTTGTTCTATCGTATACTTAGAGGCCATTTAACGAGGCTAATTAAAGTTTATTTTACTCCACAAACACTTCAATCCGCATACAAGGATAGTTAGAACGGGTGACAGGATAAAAACGAGCATATCTTGCTTGTGTTGTAGTACTCAATATATGCTTTACAATCGTGTTCAGATCTGTATTAGCCTGAAAAACCTGTGAAAAATACACAATGCAATACGTTACGGCGCAATTAAAGTGAACCTTGCGTGAATTATACTGCAAGGAACGCTATATGTTTATACGATACAATGACCCGAGATCGAACCCCTACGTGCGATCCGATCCAGAGTCCATTGCGCTAACCAACATGAACACGCCTCCCACATAACCTTCTACGTAACCTACCACATACCTCCCACATAACCTCCCACATAACCTCCCATCACTAACCGCAAAGTAAACGAAACAGCCCCTAATATTGCTCCATACCTTTTCCACGTTGCCTTCCATATATGCATTCCAGGTTACACCATCAGTGGAAAAGGACAGCTTGTAGCTCGTCACAAATGATCCGCCTTTCTTCCCTTGCGTTGCCACTGCGCAGACTGAGCGCACTTCTCCCATATCTACCTGTATGTACTGGTTGTCGATTGATGGAGAGCTCTGACACCAGCCGCTATCTCCATTTGAGCCGGCCTCTGTATGCATAATAGGATGCATAAACTGAACTCGCGGTCATTTGGGCGTCAGGTATCTGGTTTGGATCTGCTACTCCTACTGCGGCGCAGGAACCTGGGGCACATTAAAAGAGCTACGTCACGGATGGCGTATCTTGAACATTTTAAGCCCAAATTTTTCAAGTTCGTCGTTTGTAATCCGTCTCAATCTTCCCCAATCTTAGCCATCCTTGTTCCTTTTTTGTCCCTTTTTTTAATGTTTTCTTCCATTAGTTACTAAACTGCTATTTTATGGTTTCCTTCTATTTGAAGGAGATTTTGTACGTCGGAAACAAATGATTAAATATATCCTGAATATTTCCTTTACTCGAAGTCATATATATTCCATAATGAAGAAAAACTACTCCTATATTGAGACAGATCAGAGGAGGGTGGAATCCACTCCCCCAAAAAGCCCGTGATGGATAGCATTAAACAATAATTTCTGCTATAAAAGGGATAGCACCTCCTACATCCCACAGCATTTGGGTACCAAATGTACCCTTGTAGTCGTGGCACGGTGTTGAGTCAAGCGCCCTGCATACTAAACGTGCTTCAAAATCTCATGGAACCAAAATATATCATTAAAAAAAATAAGTAGAACATTCGTAGGAAAAATGCTATCTTGGGTCATAATTAAACGCAACGGACTTTAGCTGGAAATACGTTAACCATATCCTGCCTGGGTGGGGGTGGGGGGGGGGGGGGGGGGTCAAAACGGTCCAAAACGGAATTGTTCAACCCTGACAACTTCCGATTCATCCCGGACAACATTTCCAAAGGGGAGAGACAGGCCCTATCTGCCACTTAGAGATATTGACAGTTCAAACCATTAAAATCCAAGACAAGGGTTCAAATTTGTAATCATCGACACAGATGAATATGACGCCAAAATGAAAGAACAATTACAAAACCCTATTCATTATGACAAACTAGATTCCGATCCAAGCACTGATCATGTTAGTGTCATTGTCGCCAATGGGGAAAGAAGTGGCTTGAAAGGGGACGAAATTAGCGAAAATATTGCTAAATGGGTTGTCAAATGAAAATGCAAAACAGGGCAAGGCCTTTGGTACCATCAAAACTCACAAAGAGGGGAATCCCCTCCGGCTTATTACATCGTGCCTGCGGTACTGCCATTGAAAATCTGTCCGCATTCACTGAATTCTATCTTAAGCCTCTTGCCCAAAATCTTCCATCTTTTGTCAAGGACACTACTCATTTTTTGCAAAAGATAGAGGATCTTAACAAATCAGGCCCTTTTCCTAAAGAAAGTCTTTTGGTCTCCTGGGATGTTGTTGCCATGTTTCCCAATATTGACAACAATTTGGGAATCAATGCCATCACGGACGCCCTTAATTCTCGAGCAACTAATTTTCCTTCCACCGATTGTATTGTTGAAGCTGTCAAAATTTGTCTCCAACACAACAATTCTCACTTCAAGGACGAAAACTTCCTCCAAATTCATGGGACGGCCATGGGCCCTAAAAATGCATGTAGCTATGCCGACTTAGCTATGGGTGTTATCGACAAGAAAGCCATGTCAGGGACTATAAAACCTAACTTGTGGTGGAGATATAGGGACGATATTTTCGACCTTTGGACACAGGGACATTCTAAACTGATTGATTTTACGCAATTTATCAACTCCCTGTATCCAACTATTAAATTCACCATTGTCCACTCTCCTACATCGCTCAATGTTTTGGATCTTACGCTCCATTTTGTTGAAGGCTACATCCAAACGGATATCTATTCTAAGCCCACAGATAATCACATTTATTTGTTGCGTAATAGTGCCCATCCCGCCCATTGTTCCAAAGCCATCCCCCATGGAGTGGCTACTAGAGTCAGAAGAAATTGCTCCACACCCGAATCTTTTGAAAAACGTAGTGTAGAATATCAAAGTTATTTGATTAATAGAGGCTACAACCACTCCCAAGTAAGCAACAATTTGACAGAGTCAAATCAATTCCTAGGGAAAATTTGCTTGCCCCCACCATCAAGGAGTCTAAGAAAGTATTTCCGCTTGTTTTAGATTACAACCCAAGTTTACCTAGCATCGGAAAAATGTTTAATTCGTATAAACATCTCATTTACAATTCACCCTCTCTAGCCAAAATATTCCCCAAGGGGTCCATCATTCCATCATTCAGAAGAACCAAAAACATTAAAGATATTCTAGCACGCCCTCGCCGCACTAATTACAATAACACAGATGTACAAGGTTGTTTTAAATGCAAAGGGAAATGCGATCTCTGTCGTAATTTTTTAGTAGAATCCGATCACTTCACTAGCGCTAGCACCAACAGAATCTATCCCATCACACAACATCTCCATTGCAAATCTAAGAACGTGATTTACCTAGTCACTTGTAATAAATGTAATGTTCAATATATAGGATCCACAAGCAACGAATTTAAAGTCAGATTTCGCAACCACAAATCGACTATGAGTACAAGAAGAACACTTGTGAGGTCGCGATACATTTTAACAAAGAAACTCATGTTTTGTCTGATTTTGATTTCGCTATCATCGAACAAGTTTGCCAATTTTAGTGACAATAATAGCCTCGATCATCGCTTGTTAACAAGAGAAGCTTATTGGAGTGCACAACTCTGCACCCTTCAACCTTACGGTTTGAATAAAAGATCTGAGTTCAACTCCAAGAATAGAATAAGATATAATTAATACCACAAATTGCCGTTTAGTTTTTTCAAATACTTTTGTTTCTACTACCCACAGGTGTTCTTCTTACGTAATCATGGTTAAATTCAAAGAATATAATTATATAATCGTTCAAGGGCTTAATCAAGGAATTTGTTACAAGGCTGAGAGTATAGCCGCATACAATACCGGAGTTCAGGGGCTTAATTTTAGGATTTTGTTATCAATCATTCAAAGGCTTTTTATTCGGATCCTGTTACCCTGGAGTAATATTGTACACTAGAAAAACGCTTTAGTTCAAGGACTTTGAGTTAGGAATTTGTTACGAACTATATTGTTTATTTACTTCCATTGTAATTTCCTTGTAATTGCGTAATACTCTAGTGGTCCGGTACCTTTTAATTAGCACTTTCTCTAGGCCATTCATTTTTATTCACCAGTAATTAAGAATTTTATTGTTTGTAATTTTTAATATTTGTTTGAATTGTATTCTCGCTTATATAAGACCCAATTTTTAAAAACATTTTTATTCCAAGTATTTTTAATCCTGTTTTATGTACTGAAGAAGCCCGAACGGGCGAAACGTTTACATTAAAGTTTGGACATGGTAAGAAGTTCGCTGTTTGCTCCACTCCACACATACTAAAAATATTTGAGTGCAAGCGTGTAGTATCCATTGGATCCTTCTTCCAAGTGGCATCATTGTTGGAAAGCCAATCTTCACACAAATATTACATTCTACTAATTGGTTGCCTTTGAATCGTCTCGTACTGATCCGATGATGTCCCGGTCTTCAATTTCACCCTTCAGCATTATCAATACTTGGAATAAACTCACTCGATATCAACACCACCATCGTTTTCTTTCACGCTGCCAGCGACAGAACTCTATTCCTACTGGTCTCAAGGTCAATTTCAAGTTAGCTCTTGGTACCAACAGCGAGCAACTACAAAGACGCTGTGAACTCCACCTACAAGCTGCCTCCAGGAACATTCTTACTGAGTTGATTGATTATACCCAAGCAGCTACCACCGAACTTCAACATTCTCTTGAAGACAAGCGTAAATGGTTATTTGAACAACATAGTGATCAGGCTGCTTCAACGTGCTGGAACCGAGCCAAGAAGTCTATTACATCACTCAACAGAGAACTAAACATAAGATACAGAAACAAGATAAAGAAACACTATCCCTTTGCACACTGCAACACCTACTGATGATTACACGAGGCCCAAGAAAACCACTAGGAGATACTCTAAGAAGGTTAGAAAAGCTAGAAGAGAACGATTTTTTAATACTTTAATGCAACATCGCTTTAATTCTATTGCTAGTCAACAGCAGTTTTATCCCATTAATCTTTCCTCGCGGGAATTAGATGCAGATCAAAACTCTTTACTTAGTAAGGGCCCCTCGTTTTGTCCGCGTCCCCCGAGACATTAATCGAATTAAATTATTAGAGGATTGGGAGAAATTCGAAAATCGACTTAGATCAGCTGTTTTCTTCCACAATGACCACGACAACAATGACTCTGGTGCCGATAATAGCGTGCCTGTTTTCCCCATCGTTAAGAAAACCACTCGTTGGAAGGCCCCTTTGTCTCGTATTCCAGAACTTGAATTATTTTTATAGTCGGTCAAAACGGAACTGTTCAACCCTGACAACGTCCGTTTCATCCTGGACAACCTTTCCAAAGGGGAGAGACAGGCCCTATCTGCACTTAGAGATATTGACAGTCAAACCATTAAAATCCAAGACAAGGGTTCCAAATTTGTAATCATTGACACAGATGAATATGACGCCAAAATGAAAGAACAATTACAAAACCCTATTCATTATGACAAACTAGATTCCGATCCAAGCACTGATCATGTTAGTGTCATTTCGCAATGGGGAAAGAAGTGGCTTGAAAGGGGACAAATTAGCGAAAATATTGCTAAATGGGTTGTCAATGAAAATGCAAAACCGGGCAAGGCCTTTGGTACCATCAAAACTCACAAAGAGGGAATCCCCTCCGGCTTATTACATCGTGCTGCGGTACTGCCATTGAAAATCTGTCCGCATTCACTGAATTCTATCTTAAGCCTCTTGCCCAAAATCTTCCATCTTTTGTCAAGGACACTACTCATTTTTTTGCAAAAGATCGAGGATCTTAACAAATCAGGCCCTTTTCCTAAAGAAAGTCTTTTGGTCTCCTGGGATGTTGTCGCCATGTTTCCCAATATTGACAACAATTTGGGAATCAATGCCATCACGGACGCCGCTTTGCTTTGTTGTTGTAGGCGGCTGCAGTGGTGAGAATTGACCAGTTGATCGTGTATTCTATCTTGTTGTCCTTTAGGGTCCAAATGTGTTTCGACAGTTCTGTGCTGTTTGCGTATTTTTTGTTCCGGAGCGAGAGCGTGTGCTGGTTGTATCGTTGCTTGAATGTTCCTTCTGTCAGTCCGATGTAGATTTTTCCTGCGGTGTCGTCTTTTGTGGTGACGCTGGCTTTATAGACTAAGCTGGTGGAGAGGCAATTGTTGTCTAAGGGGCAGTTTTTCTTGCTTCGGCAGTTGCACCCGTTTTCTGTGGTGGTGGTTTTGGGGTTCAATACTTTGTGGTTGTGTTTTTTTACAAAGGTGAGCGATGCAATCTCTGCTCAGCAGAAAAATTTCACATAATCAAAGCCGATAACTCAACACTATTAAACAAAAGATCCGAACTCATTTCCAAATGCCGCCACGAAAACAAATACTATCTATCAAACTTCAAAGTAGACCCCACATGAATACAATAGTATACTATTATAAACTTCACATGCTGTAATATTACCATAAATTATTGTATATAAGGTATATTTTTCACCGTAATAAAATACTGTCTGACGATCGCCCCAAGGCGTGAAACTCGGAGTAACAGAAATCTTACGGATCCTCTTTGACTCATAATATATATATATATATATATATATATATATATATATATATATATATTATATATATATATATATATATATATATATATATATATATATATATATATATATATATATATATATATATATATAATTCAGGTGATTTTCACCGGTGAATCCAAGATAGTGCTCTACAGTGAAGGAGCGGATTAATGTATAATTAAAACAGATTACGCAGCCAATTAAGCGCGCGCATGTATTTTAACGGTTTATTTTAACGGTTTATTTGACGATTTTGAAATGTAACGGTTTATTTTAACGGTTTATCTTACGCGATCATATATTGTTGTAAACCTCGACTGATGTTTCAGTGTATATGGAGATTAACTGATGAGTGGACCAACTTTCCGTTGGTCTATGAAACAGATTTGTATTAAAACCCATATGTGCTCAAAAATTGAGTAGTCCATCTACTGATTTTATATATATATATATATATATATTATATATATATATATATATATATATATATATATATATATATATATATATATATATATATATTATGAGTCAAAGAGGATCCGTAAGATTTCTGTTACTCCGAGTTTCACGCCTTGGGGCGATCGTCAGACAGTATTTTATTACGGTGAAAAATATACCTTATATACAATAATTTATGGTAATATTACAGCATGTGAAGTTTATAATTAGTATACTATTGTATTCATGTGGGGTCTACTTTGAAGTTTGATAGATAGTATTTGTTTTCGTGGCGGCATTTGGAAATGAGTTCGGATCTTTTGTTTAATAGTGTTGAGTTTCTCACCACTGCAGCCGCCTACAACAACAAAGCAAAGCGATGCAATCTCTGCTCAGCAGAAAAATTTTACATAATCAAAGCCGATAACTCAACACTATTAAACAAAAGATCCGAACTCATTTCCAAATGCCGCCACGAAAACAAATACTATCTATCAAACTTCAAAGTAGACCCCACATGAATACAATAGTATACTAATTATAAACTTCACATGCTGTAATATTACCATAAATTATTGTATATAAGGTATATTTTTCACCGTATATATATATATATATATATATATATATATATATATATATATATATATATATATATATATATATATATATATATATATATAATATATATATATATTATATAGTATGTGTGGAGTGGAGCAAACAGCGAAACTTCTTACCATGTCAAAACTTTAATGCAAACGTTTCGCCCGTTCGGGCTTCTTCAGTACATATAACGGATTAAAAATACTTGGAATAAAAATGTTTTTAAAAATTGGGTCTTATATAAGCGAGAATACAATTCAAACAAATATTAAAAATTACAAACAATAAAATTATTAATTACTGGTGAATAAAAATGAATGGCCTAGAGAAAGTGCTAATTAAAAGGTACCGGACCACTAGAGTATTACGTAATTACAAGGAAAATTACAATGGAAATAAATAAACAATATAGTTCGTAACAAATTCTTAACTCAAAGTCCTTGAACTAAAGCGTTTTCTAGTGTACAATATTACTCCAGGGTAACAGGATCCGAATAAAAAGCCTTTGAATGATTGATAACAAAATCCTAAAATTAAGCCCTGAACTCCGGTATTGTATGCGGCTATACTCTCAGCCTTGTAACAAATTCCTTGATAAAGCCCTTGAACGATTATACAATTATATTCTTTGAATTTAACCATGATTACGTAAGAAGAACACCTGTGGGTCAGTAGAAACAAAAGTATTCGAAAAAACTAAACGGCAATTTGTGGTATTAATTATATCTTATTCTATTCTTGGAGTTGAACTCAGATCTTTTATTCAAACCGTAAGGTTGAAGGGTGCAAAGTTGTGCACTCCAATAAGCTTCTCTTGTTAACAAGCGATGATCGAGGCTATTATTGTCACTGAAATTGAAAACTTGTTCAATGATAGCGAAATCAAAATCAGACAAAACATGAGTTTCTTTGTTAAAATGTATCGCGACCTCACAAGTGTTTTTCTTTGTACTCATAGCCGATTTGTGGTTGCGAAATCTGACTTTAAATTCGTTGCTTGTGGATCCTATATATTGAACATTACATTTATTACAAGTGACTAGGTAAATCACGTTCTTAGATTTGCAATGGAGATGTTGTGTGATGGGATAGATTCTGTTGGTGCTAGCGCTAGTGAAGTGATCGGATTCTACTAAAAAATTACGACAGAGATCACATTTCCCTTTGCATTTAAAACAACCTTGTACATCTGTGTTATTGTAATTAGTGCGACGAGGGCGTGCTAGAATATCTTTAATGTTTTTGGTTCTTCTGAATGATGGAATGATGGATCCCTTGGGGAATATTTTGGCTAGAGAGGGTGAATTGTGAATGAGATGTTTATACGAATTAAAAATTTTTCCGATGCTAGGTAAACTTGGATTGTAGTCTAAAACAAGCGGAAACACTTTCTTAGACTCCTTGGTGGTGGGGGCAAGCAAATTTTCCCTAGGAATTGATTTGACTCTGTCAAATTGTTGCTTAACTTGGGAGTGGTTGTAGCCTCTATTAATTAAATAACTTTGATATTCTATACTACGTTTTTCAAAAGATTCGGGGGTGGAGCAATTTCTTCTGACTCTAGTAGCCACTCCATAGGGGATGGCTTTGGAACAATGAGCGGGATGGGCACTATTACGTAACAAATAAATGTGATTATCTGTGGGCTTAGAATAGATATCCGTTTGGATGTATCCTTCAACAAATTGAGCGTGAGATCCAAAACATTGAGCGATGTAGGAGAATGGACAAGGGTGAATTTAATAGTTGGATACAGGGAGTTGATAAATTGCGTAAAATCAATCAGTTTAGAATGTCCCTGTGTCCAAAGGTCGAAAATATCGTCCCTATATCTCCACCACAAGTTAGGTTTTATAGTCCCTGACATGGCTTTCTTGTCGATAACACCATAGCCAAGTCGGCATAGCTACATGCATTTTTAGGGCCCATGGCCGTCCATGGATTTGGAGGAAGTTTTCGTCCTTGAAGTGAGAATTGTTGTGTTGGAGACAAATTTTGACAGCTTCAACAATACAATCGGTGGAAGGAAAATTATTTGCTCGAGAATTAAGGGCGTCCGTGATGGCATTGATTCCCAAATTGTTGTCAATATTGGGAAACATGGCGACAACATCCCAGGAGACCAAAATACTTTCTTTAGGAAAAGGGCCTGATTTGTTAAGATCCTCGATCTTTTGCAAAAAATGAGTAGTGTCCTTGACAAAAGATGGAAGATTTTGGGCAAGAGGCTTAAGATAGAATTCAGTGAATGCGGACAGATTTTCAATGGCAGTACCGCAGCACGATGTAATAAGCCGGAGGGGATTCCCCTCTTTGTGAGTTTTGATGGTACCAAAGGCCTTGCCCGGTTTTGCATTTTCATTGACAACCCATTTAGCAATATTTTCGCTAATTTGTCCCCTTTCAAGCCACTTCTTTCCCCATTGCGAAATGACACTAACATGATCAGTGCTTGGATCGGAATCTAGTTTGTCATAATGAATAGGGTTTTGTAATTGTTCTTTCATTTTGGCGTCATATTCATCTGTGTCGATGATCACAAATTTGGAACCCTTGTCTTGGATTTTAATGGTTTGACTGTCAATATCTCTAAGTGCAGATAGGGCCTGTCTCTCCCCTTTGGAAAGGTTGTCCGGGATGAAACGGACGTTGTCAGGGTTGAACAATTCCGTTTTGACCGACTCTAAAAATAATTCAAGTTCTGGAATACGAGACAAAGGGGCCTTCCAACGAGTGGTTTTCTTAACGGTGGGAAAAACAGGCACGCTATTATCGGCACTAGAGTCATTGTTGTCGTGGTCATTGTGGAAGAAAACAGCTGATCTAAGTCGATTTTCAAATTTCTCCCAATCCTCTAATAATTTAATTCGATTAATGTCACGGGGACCGGACAAAACGAGGGGCCCTTACTAAGTAAAGAGTTTTGATCTGCATCTAATTCCGCGAGGAAAGATTAATGGGATAAAACTGCTGTTGACTAGCAATAGAATTAAAGCGATGTTGCATTAAAGTATTAAAAAATCGTTCTCTTCTAGCTTTTCTAACCTTCTTAGAGTATCTCCTAGTGGTTTTCTTGGGCCTCGTGTAGTCATCCGTAGGTGCTGCAGTGTGCAAAGGGATAGTGTTCTTTATCTTGTTTCTGTATCTTATGTTTAGTTCTCTGTTGAGTGATGTAATAGACTTCTTGGCTCGGTTCCAGCACGTTGAAGCAGCCTGATCACTATGTTGTTCAAATAAACATTTACGCTTGTCTTCAAGAGAATGTTGAAGTTCGGTGGTAGCTGCTTGGGTATAATCAATCAACTCAGTAAGAATGTTCCTGGAGGCAGCTTGTAGGTGGAGTTCACAGCGTCTTTGTAGTTGCTCGCTGTTGGTACCAAGAGCTAACTTGAATTGACCTAACTTGTGGTGGAGATATAGGGACGATATTTTCGACCTTTGGACACAGGGACATTCTAAACTGATTGATTTTACGCAATTTATCAGCTCCCTGTATCCAACTATTAAATTCACCCTTGTCCATTCTCCTACATCGCTCAATGTTTTGGATCTCACGCTCAATTTTGTTGAAGGATACATCCAAACGGATATCTATTCTAAGCCCACAGATAATCACATTTATTTGTTACGTAATAGTGCCCATCCCGCTCATTGTTCCAAAGCCATCCCCTATGGAGTGGCTACTAGAGTCAGAAGAAATTGCTCCACCCCCGAATCTTTTGAAAAACGTAGTATAGAATATCAAAGTTATTTAATTAATAGAGGCTACAACCACTCCCAAGTTAAGCAACAATTTGACAGAGTCAAATCAATTCCTAGGGAAAATTTGCTTGCCCCACCACCAAGGAGTCTAAGAAAGTGTTTCCGCTTGTTTTAGACTACAATCCAAGTTTACCTAGCATCGGAAAATTTTTTAATTCGTATAAACATCTCATTCACAATTCACCCTCTCTAGCCAAAATATTCCCCAAGGGATCCATCATTCCATCATTCAGAAGAACCAAAAACATTAAAGATATTCTAGCACGCCCTCGTCGCACTAATTACAATAACACAGATGTACAAGGTTGTTTTAAATGCAAAGGGAAATGTGATCTCTGTCGTAATTTTTTAGTAGAATCCGATCACTTCACTAGCGCTAGCACCAACAGAATCTATCCCATCACACAACATCTCCATTGCAAATCTAAGAACGTGATTTACCTAGTCACTTGTAATAAATGTAATGTTCAATATATAGGATCCACAAGCAACGAATTTAAAGTCAGATTTCGCAACCACAAATCGGCTATGAGTACAAAGAAAAACACTTGTGAGGTCGCGATACATTTTAACAAAGAAACTCATGTTTTGTCTGATTTTGATTTCGCTATCATTGAAC
Source organism: Desmophyllum pertusum (assembly GCA_029204205.1). NCBI lineage: Eukaryota > Metazoa > Cnidaria > Anthozoa > Scleractinia > Caryophylliidae > Desmophyllum > Desmophyllum pertusum. Next base: position 2,026,365 of record MU827307.1, on the reverse strand, counting down.
AAGTTTTCAATTTCAGTGACAATAATAGCCTCGATCATCGCTTGTTAACAAGAGAAGCTTATTGGAGTGCACAACTTTGCACCCTTCAACCTTACGGTTTGAATAAAAGATCTGAGTTCAACTCCAAGAATAGAATAAGATATAATTAATACCACAAATTGCCGTTTAGTTTTTTCGAATACTTTTGTTTCTACTGACCCACAGGTGTTCTTCTTACGTAATCATGGTTAAATTCAAAGAATATAATTGTATAATCGTTCAAGGGCTTTATCAAGGAATTTGTTACAAGGCTGAGAGTATAGCCGCATACAATACCGGAGTTCAGGGGCTTAATTTTAGGATTTTGTTATCAATCATTCAAAGGCTTTTTATTCGGATCCTGTTACCCTGGAGTAATATTGTACACTAGAAAACGCTTTAGTTCAAGGACTTTGAGTTAAGAATTTGTTACGAACTATATTGTTTATTTATTTCCATTGTAATTTTCCTTGTAATTACGTAATACTCTAGTGGTCCGGTACCTTTTAATTAGCACTTTCTCTAGGCCATTCATTTTTATTCACCAGTAATTAATAATTTTATTGTTTGTAATTTTTAATATTTGTTTGAATTGTATTCTCGCTTATATAAGACCCAATTTTTAAAAACATTTTTATTCCAAGTATTTTTAATCCGTTATATGTACTGAAGAAGCCCGAACGGGCGAAAACGTTTGCATTAAAGTTTTGACATGGTAAGAAGTTCGCTGTTTGCTCCACTCCACACATACTAAAAATATTTGAGTGCAAGCGTGTAGTATCCATTGGATCCTTCTTCCAAGTGACATCATTGTTGGAAAGCCAATCTTCACACAAATATATATATATATATATATATATATATATATATATATATATATATATATATATATATATATATATATATATAAATGGGAGCTCAACAACCTACAAAATGAAACGAGTAATGACAGTTTTTAATTGTAATTTACCGTCACAATTGCGCTGGCCATCCCCTGTATAGCCTGGCTGACATCTACAGGTGTAGGAACCAGGAACATTCACACACTGGCCTTGAGCATGGCAGGAAAATGAACCCAAGCTGCACTCGTCTATATCTGTTTTGAACAATATGAATAGTTTCTCACGAGAATACACCAGCTACTATAAAATACAACGAGTTTCAGTAACTAAGGTCGGATAAGGAAAAAGTACTTGGGGTAACATTGTCAGAGTTATTATTTTTTGCAAGCTTATGGACCTTGCCTTTAACTTGCAAAAAAAGAAGGAGATCAATTTTCTCCAATATGAAACGAGAAATCAAGTTCAATAATGTTTTTATTATAATGGCTCTTTTAAAACTCTGCTGATAATTTAATGAATCTTTTCTCAGCACACGCGCACATTTTTCAGGCCACTTTCGTAAAGTTGAACCGAAATTTCCGCAAGACATAAATGAAAATGTTTCTATATAATAATTAAAGTAAGTAAACTAAATATTTGGAAATTTCAGCCTTTGGATTAATTGTTCAAATCGTTTTTTTTTTTTTTTTCACGTTCCTAAGTTTCAGAAAATCACTCACTCCAACAAATGATACGAGAAGGCATACAAACCTGTGCAGTTATTTCCATCCAGAAGATATCCAACAGGACATCGACACGAGTAAGAACCATCACTGTTCACACAAGTGGCATCAACTGGACAATCGTTCGAGAAATCCGTGCATTCATTGTAATCTTATAAGAAAATATATAAACAATGTTATTGAAATTCTGCTGTTTTATGTTTTAATATACATATTTAGTATTTTTGTAATATCTACTACTCATGAAAACCAATTGTAAATTCGAGGATAAATAAATTTTTAGTCAGTCAGTCAGTCTCTTATTCTATATTTCCAGGTTATGAAAAGGCTTTTGTATGACCAACTCTGTTCATACAGTTGTTGAACCTCTCTAATACGGACACTGACGAAGGAACGAAGAAAAGTGTCCGCATTAGCTAGAGAGGTGTCCGTATTTATAGAGGTCATGAATATGACGTCACTTTAAGGCTCCACTGACGATAAGAAATATCGATGATAAATGGCGATAACGTGTCGATAAAACTGATTGAAAACAAATGCTATTTTTATTGTATGGACAATGGAACAATTGATTAACTTCGTGATCTGTAACCACAAATAGGAAATTATATCAAATACGAACCGTTTATCACCGGGGTGTCCGTATTAAAGAGGTTAATTTGTATATGAATTTTATGAATATTACGACTCATCGGCGTTGAATGTAATTATATTTCCAAGTTTAATTCATTTATTCCTGATCCGCAGCAGTTATAATTAGGGAATTAATTTCCAACTGACCAGAGTAGCACAGTCTTTTGGAGAGCACGTGAGAAGCGTAATGCTAGAGTTTGTTCGAGGCAAAGCCGAGAGAAACTCTAGCTTCACGAGTGCTCTCCAAACTTCCATCATAACTCGATAGTGCATCATAACTCGATATACGCCACAGCTAAAAGCATGAGCCAATTGTTTTATAATATTTTATCGCGATTCAAACATTTTTTGGACAAATGAAAAGAAAAATTGAGATCATACGTGAGTGTTGTACACAGAACGTTGAACTCGGCTTCGCCTCGTGGATCCACAGCTACTTTGACAATGTTATGACGCAATTCATGATCAATAACAGGACAGACGCATAAAAAACTGACGCATGTTAAATGTCTGCAATATATTTTAATGCACGCTTTCTTGGATACCATTCATTGTAAACAAATTCCGTGTAAAAAAAAATATCCGTATATTTTTCTCTCCAGGATCAATTACTAATTTTATTTTTTATATATCTATATAAACTTAAGGTTTATTGACCACCAAACTCCGACTCAACAAAAAAGCATTCCATTCACGTACCTTTCTTACAAGAGAATCTGTGGCAGTTAGTGCAATTTACATCGTTCCATTCGTACTTGTGATCTTGAAGGAAACCGAGAGTATGAACACAATCCTCTTTGTGAAATTTGTTTGGTTTGTGGTTTGCCCAGTAATGGAAGTCAAACGGTGTTTCATCGCTCCATACAAATGTTCCTTCTGTGTTAATATCAGAGAGGCCCAACCAAGTGTGTTCCCCACCGTGTAGACTTTGGACATATACATTTTCTTCCTGGCTGTGGATACTGGGAAGATTAGCTCCAAGTGTAGCGCATGTTCCCTGACTGCTGCTCCATGAATCACAGGAAGATACTTTGCTGTAGCAATATCCTTTAAAATACGTCCAGTCTTCCTGGCAAATGTCTATTCATTGAAAATGTAAACATGTTTGTTATTGTTTTACTGATTACATGTAACATAATCCGTTTTCACTGCATACGTAACTAGTAACTAGTATAATATGATGATTCCAAAAACTATCAGAAAAGAGATGCACTGAGGAAAGACGAGAAAATAACCAAAGATACTGGCCATTATAATCCATCAAAAATTTTTCTCGCGCGCGATTGGTCTAAACACGTCACGTGACGCAGCCTAAACTGGGGAATATCCGGGTGATATTTCCCAAGTGTTATTCCCCAGTTTTGAAAATTTGCGTTTCACATTCGCATGTTCAGTTTTCGTCTGAAATAAATTGCTAAATTAAATAGGACTGATTGTTTTGAACAGACTAGAATATTTTTGAACGCCAACAAAATTATTTGATGTTTAACAGCTTGGCCGACCGAGATCTTCCACAGCAAACAGAGCGGCCTTGTGAAAAAATATTTGTATAGGTAATCGCATGGGGCCGAGTAAAATTAAGGATTAATATCACTTGTGTTTTCAGAAGTTGCAGAAATTGCCCTTGTCGCTGCGCGACTCGGGCAATTTCTGCAACTTCTGAAAACACAAGTGATATTAATCCTTAATTTTACGAGGAAACATGCGATTACTTGTTTATGACATAGATGGGCAAAATTTTCGGAAAAGCTTCAAAGCGCCGCAAAGCTAAATTCAGCCGCGGCGGAACGGACTGATATTCCTTCCAAAAATCACACAGAATCACAGGAAGATCAAGCAAACCCTTACGTTCAGAACAGGGTAACGTTGACTGTTATGTAAATCTTAAGAGAAAATTGTAAGTCGTGAAAATAAAATAATAACAAGCTTGCAATCAAGCCAAGTAAAACGTAATTTTATTCACCTGTTTGCATGTTTTGAAGCCGGCTTTCCACTGCGAGCTGCTTGACATGTCAATCCTACATCGATAAAACCGTGAGCAAACGACGAGTCCAAACAAACTTGTAGAGGTAATTTATCCGGTTTAATTTGACCTTCTTCTTTCTTTGAACAAACTCTGTGATCGTTTATACTCTGGGTTGCACGTGATGAAGCTCGTATTTAACAGAGGTGAAGCGAAGAAGTCAGTTGGCAGCCATGAATGAATTTCGTCGCAAACTCGCCAAGTGTCTAGCTGATGCACGTTTTCTAGTTTTCAACTGAAATAATATTCTGTTGCTTCGAGTGAAACACTGAGATTCAGCTTTCGGAATTATTTCGTTTCAAGCTATCACACGGTTTCCGTTCCTTTTTCATCAAATAACTCGGGAAACTGAAGTCAAACTCCGAAGCGACTTACAAGCGAGCGCTGTGTTTGAAAATTCTGCTCAAAATCCCGCCGTCAAGAAGCCAACTGAGTGCAGCGCGCTCAGCCAATTAGGAGCGGGGAATTTTGCCGCTCGACCAATCAGGATCAAGTAATTTTGCCCCGGGCAAACCAAAATTAATGAAAAATGCCCTCTGTCTCAGCCAATCAGCATTCAGTAATTTTGCCCTCTATGTTATAAGAAGGATAATAACTACAATAGCCTCCATTTGGCTTCAAAAATATGCTCGGATATTTGTCCTTGGACATTATCTGTTCCTCGAAGCTGACAGTTTTCCTCGAGCTTCGCTCTCGGAAAACTGTTCACTTCTCGGAACAGATAATGTCCGCGGACAAATATCCGTGCATATTTCCTCGCCAAATGGAGACTATTGTTTATTTATAACCTATTTTTGCTTTGCTGTGCTGTGCTGTGCTGTGCTGTGCTGTGCTGTGCTGTGCTGTGCTGTGCTGTGCTGTGCTGTGCTGTGCTGTGCTGTGCTGTGCTGTGCTGTGCTGTGCTGTGCTGTGCTGTGTTTGCTGTGTTATGCTGTCCTGTGCTATGCTGTCCTGTGCTATGATGTCCTGTGCTATGCTGTCCTGTGATGTGATGTGATGTGATGTGATGTGATGTGATGTGCTGTGCTGTGCTGTGCTGTGCTGTGCTGTGCTGTGCTGTGCTGTGCTGTGCTGTGCTGTGCTGTGCTGTGCTGTGCTGTGCTGTGCTGTGCTTTTGTGTTTGTTCCGTTCCGTTCCGTTCCGTTTCGTTCTGTTTTTAATTTAATCAGCTGGTACAAACCGGTGACCCGAAAAATATCAATTTATGTTACAAACAAGTATGTGCGTAAACAAATTGTTATGTATACCCGTACAAGTAAGTGCGTAAACATTATACTAGTCCAGCGTATCTTGTGCACCTCCAGTAATGCATGCGTCACCAGAGCCATAATGGCGAACTTTTGTAACTGTTCCCGCCCATCTTGTTTGAGCATTAAAAGTACTGAAGAAGCTTATGTTGACTCCAGTTTTAATACATCATATTTAATGGCTATTGCAGCATGTAAAGACAACGCACTTAACTGATTACCTGCTAAAACTGCATATGACACCATCAGTGGATCAAAACGTTGAACAAACAGTTCTTTGACACAAATTCTGAATCCTGAGTTGGTGATAACTTAAAGAGAAACAGGTTTGACTAGTTAAAGCGAAAAAAGTCCGGAAGCGCAGTGAAAACACTTTGTTATGTGTTTAACGGGTTAAAATGCAAGCTGTTTTCACCATTCAAAACAAGGGATTATCGCGCCTTGATCGCCGGAAATCGCGACCAAGTTATACTACCTCGCGAGATGGTATAACTTGTCCTGCTAAATGCCGCAGCCTATCGCATTGCGTATAGTGACAGATGCTACCGCTATTATTTGCCAGACGCGTCCCTAATCCGGCACCAAAGAACAACGGCTACCCGCTTTTCCACGGTGATTCCTTCACGATAATTTTATTCTGCCGGGCTAGCTGAGGACCAACGAGGCCACAAATGTCAGGATCGAAAGTATCCCTGCTTACCCCGAAGTGCTTGCACCACAGATGATCTCGGTAATTGCGTTTACGGCAATAAGCATTGTTCTGCTGTTGGATTGCTAGGAATACAATATTTCGTCGCATACTCCTCATTTGTAGAGACATTAAAACGCATCCTCTGAAAGAAACTCCTTCTCCTTCGCAAGAATACAGCGAGAATCAAGACAAGAGAAGTCATTACAAGCGCTTCGTCACCCGCCATTTTTTTTAATTGCGCGCTTTGTAATTTGAACGGTCTATAACTTAGTAGCTTAAATTTTACCGTGAAAACAGTTAGTCACGTTTCACTAGTAAAAGTCGGTCTGTAAACAAATACCTAAAAAGAATGTTCAGCTAGTAAATCGGCCTAGTGAAAACGCAACCACAATGAAAATAATAAGAGAGACGCATTATCCGTCTGGACGAACTTGGGCAAACATTTGTAGTTCGCGTCTGGTTATGCGTCTTTGGTTTAGATACGGGCACAAGACGCATTATCCGTCTAGACGAACTCTCTTTCGTAGTGCGTCGTTCGTTCAAGACGCATTACGAAGATAGTTCGTCTAGACGGATAATGCGTCTTGTGCCCGACTTTATAACTAGAGACGCATAACCAGACGAACTAAGAATGTTTACCCAAGTTCGTCCATACGGATAATGTGTCTATATAGTAGTTCGTCCCGTCTTTACACTAGATGAATAACATGACAGACGCATTATCCCTCTGGCGGATAACGCCTCTCTAGTATAAAAACGGCCAATCTTTGCACCGAAATTACCGCTTTGGAATTGCAATAAACGACCGTTGTGTACAGCGTGTTATTTTAAAAGAAGCCACGTCCAATATCAAATGGGTAATTGACAGAAACATGGAGTTTACTTTTATTGGATTGTCGCTCTATTTGAAATATTGTGGACAGCGCTCAAAATCCCATGAATGTTTACTCTCGCGGGAACTTGACGGATTATCCGAATAGTATAAATATAGTAGAAATATAATAGTAATAAATATAGTATAAATCGAGCCAATACCTCAATCCAGCTTACAATTCCGTTGCCACTCTGCCGCAGCATTTCCGCCACCGCTGAAATGTTTGGCTGTTAAAACCATTGTTGGGGATATCCTGTAACTCCGAATGAAGTTCACGTCCTGTTAATCATAAAAAACACATTTCAACTAGAAAGCTGATCTCTGCAAATACCCACTCCATAGTGAAATTAATTGGTGATTTTGGAGTAAATCATTTTGTCAAAAAACCTCAATCACCTAGGAGATATAGTGCAAGTAGTGTCGTTTATTTTAATCTACACATTTAAATTTCCCGCCAGCTGCTCCTGCCCTACTACCCCGCACACTGTCGACCTTCTAGTCGTCTATACATACTTTATATTATTATTACCTGACAGAAAGCGAAATTATGATTTTTTGAAGGCAAAACGTTATTAGGAAAGCTAACGTCGCCATGTTCTTTAAACAATGGTCTATGGAGGGAGTCGAACGCCAGCCAGTTCTGTAAACAAAAACGATAAATATTTGAGTTAAAGTGACTCTGGAAGGAAAGTTTATAATCATTGCTTATTTTTAATTAGATTGATATCTGACCCGAGACAAGGCGAGACAGGACCACACAAGACGACATGAGACGAAACATTATGGAATTGGATTGACTTGGATAACACTTACCACCGAGATATCGTCATGAACCCCTGCAAAGTTTTGAAGCTCCCTGAGGCAAATTTTAAAGGAACTCGCTGAGACATCTTCGAGCCACACACTGGTAGCATCATGCTTTAGACGTGACCTGTGGTGTTCAGCTGTTGCAAATATCGTCGGCGAGTTAGAATATTTTCCCTAAAAAATAAGTAAGTTTTAGATACAGGTGAGAGGTTTGCCTGTTTATGAAATGGGAAAATCAACAACTCCAAACTGTTTGAACTATTGTATTGTAGACGAATGATGACCAAACAGTACACTTACATTTGGAAGGATGACTGTTTGACAGCTAGTCCCAGTCCACCATCGAGAGAACCTTTCTTCGCCTGCTACTCCCCGAGGTGGAGCACCTTGATATGCGATCCAATCAACTGTTGCAAAGCTATCGGAAGGGTAATCATTCCTACCAGCTCGAGTAAACACAGGCTGTAAACTGAGTGGCGTTAACGCTTTCAATCCACGGTGTAGTGGCCTCGTGTACGAAGGTAGCATCAGAGTCATTGGCGTGGTTAACAGTAAGTTGTATGTAGATTTTTCTTATGAGGGTAAAAATATGTACGGTTTAAAGTTGATAATGTCACACTGGTCTTCTGCCCAGGAAGGAATGCTCTGGAACTTATGTTTTCCTTTCTGAAGTGGAAAACCTGCAAGTGAACAAAATTCATTGCATTTGTGCTCTAATCAACGCTTGTATAACTCATAACTCAATGTACGGTATGGGCGATGACTAGTCATGCAGCCATTTAATCATTAAAATATTTTGTTCCAATTTCATGTTAAGCGACTCATCTGATATTGTCTCTAAAAGCATCAAATTATCTTAGATTTCACTTTAGCAAAGTTTCGTCCGTCTCCGTCAGGCTGTATGTCCACCTCAGTCACGGTCTGCCATGTGTGTTTGCCTAGCCTGCGAGCAAGCTCTCTGGGGGTTTTTGGGAGGGTGGGGGATGGGGAGGCGGGAAAGTGAGAGAGCTTGCACTGATGTCTCAGAGTTTTGAATATCTGCGCCCAACAAATCGACGTGAAATGCTGATTGGTGGAAATTAATTAATTGATGACGTCTTCTTAGCAAACATGACGCTTTTAGTGTTTATCACTCATGCAGAAAAATTAGTTCAGGTATTTTTGGAAGTAAACTTCGAAGGGGCACGTACTAAATAGTTTTTTTTCTGTTCAGCGTTGTGAAAATGCTTTCCAAAGAGACCTCTCTCGAGTCAAATGGTACGGTAGTTCCGGAGAAACAGAATTTTTCGTAGCATACTGGGAAATACTACACACTAGCTTTTGTAATTACATATGCAAAACCTTGCAACAAAAATTTCAGAGCGGAATTTCTTTCCCCCGCTCTTTCTCTTTTCCCCCCAAAAACGCCAAGAGAGCTTGCTCGCAGGCTAGTGTTTGCCTGTGTGTGTTTGTCAGGGATAATTACCTGTACAGCTTCCAGGATGATAGTCAGTATAATTTCCACGTGCTGTACATATTTCTTGCTTTAGCAAGCATAAGTTTCGGAATGTACGACCGTTCGAAGCGCAGACCTGTTCTTCGTATGACGGGCAGCTGCTTTCACAACGACAAGTAAACCGGTGTGGAGACAAGGATACGCAGTGACTGTGGTACTTGCAGCTTACATTTGTGCAGGGATCAAGATCTATAGTGCAAAGGAAATTCAGTTAGACCAATATTTTGGTGGATTATACCGATTACAAAAACATTAACAAGAAACCCAACAGAAGGCTGGAGGGAGGCTCTCCAGTAAGAAGGGAGATGACGCAGCAGAGCAAAAGCCCAGATGAAACTCAGCGGCCAACGATCCATCTGACACCAAGAAACACAACAGTTATTGGGACATAGAATGTTAGGACCATGAAACAAACTGGTAAAGCAGTTATTATCGCTACAGAAATTAGGAAGTATACCAAACAGGGTTAGATGGAGGGAACTTGTCAATGGCCCATGTTCCACCTTGGAGCCAAGGGCTTAATTTATACAGTGATTTGCGGATTATTGTATCTATTGCATCATTATTGATGCAATAAGATACAATAATTTAGATTTTTCCATGCCAGTACCTCCTATAACCAAGTAGTCCACAATTATAGTGCCTCTCTGACCATCGTATCCTGCGTCATCTCTGATGCATACTCGAAAGTAGGAGCTCGTCACTTCCTTTAAAATATATTAAAAACTTGATTAGAAAATTCACGATCAAAACTTTTGGAAAGTAAATTAATTCACCTTAAAAGGCTTGGATTGATTCATTGTTAAGCGTAACGAATAAACAGCGATCTGTGTCCTCCAACATTTTAAAAGTTCACAAGGCCAAAAGTGTCCCAAATAGCCTTTACCCACAAGGTGGATTATCCGTAATAATATAGCTCCTAAAGAAAACTTGATTGTACCAATTTCAGCAAGCTGTCAGGAAATAGGATTATTTTGCCTTCCTTTTATTATTGTTATTTTTCAAATGTCATAACAATCGTTATTGCTTGATCATGATCATTATTGTCATCTTCATAGTTATCGTCATCAATAATCACCATCACTGTTATTGTAGTTTTAAGGTATAACGGACTGTACCTCCAGCCAACTGCTTAAAGGATCTTTACGTGGACACGCTATGTTGGCATTGTTACTGCCACCATTGATAACAGTTGTGAGTACCACGGGTGGCGAGTAAAATGGATTCGTAAAGTTGACATTCTGCAAGAAAAGTCGGTAACAAAATATTTTTTTTCTCCAGTAAATAAAAATTATATGCTTCCCCTTGCTTTATGCTTCACCGGACTAGTTATGAGAGGCTAGGTTCTTCCAATAGTGGTTGCAACATATTGAGGAATGCTGGGAACCATCTAGGCGAATTATGTACGCCATGTGGTTTTCAGTTGGACTCGACAGTATAGAAGCGGTTGTTCAACTCTACCCGGCTTTATTTACGTAGGATGCGTGTCCACGTACGTGGTTAAAATGCCCTATAGTCTCTGCGAGGGGCATCATAAAATTTGTATTGATGGAATTCCGAGGAGAAATACAATTTTCAGTTCAATTCAGTTCTCCCTTTAGCTCAAGCATTGTTTCCATATGAACGCAACGATCGCAACGATCGCAGTCGCAACTGATCGCTCGTTGCGATCGTTGCGATCATATGGAAACCACCCTTGTGATCGTTGCGATCGTTGCGATCGTTGCGATCATTGCGATCGTTTGCGATCATATGGAAACCAGGCTTTAGTGGTTAAAGTATCCGACCGGTGTGCGGAAGGTCAGTCATCGGGACCCATATTTTTTTTTCTTTGTTCCATGCTCGTGAAAAATTGCATTTACATATTTCTCAATATATCCCTATGTTACCTATGAAGTTATGTACACATACCTTACAGAGGGAATAATTGTTTCTGCAGCTGGTACCTCGTTGTTAAAAAACGTGACCTCTGATGACTCTTTAGCTTCCCACGACGATGGGTAATTATCATATGCCAACCAGTTCTAGAGGATCGAACCACATAATTACGCGAGCTACAAAATCCGGGGGGGGGGGGGATGTACTCCCTTATATAAGCTATATAGGTATGTGCGGCGCCAAAGTGTATGGTTTTAGAGCCGTTTTGGTCTGAAAACGGGTATAGATTTTGACAATTTTGGTCTGAAATAGGGTATGTTTTGCCTACTGGTCTGACATTTTGGACTATTAAAATGGATAAATTTTAATAATAAAAATAGAACCCCCCGGGTACAAAATAGCCTCACGGATTTGTTTATTCGGAATTGATCATGAGCGCTGGCTGGAAACTGTTACACCCGATGGTTGCTTTTCAGTTACTTACTGCCGCTAGGACCGGACACTCCGGAAAAAAGGAAAAGTTACACGGATATTTGCTACTGCATTCCGATTGGTAAATAATGAGGTTTAACTTACCACCGCAATATTATTGTGTGGTCCATCAAATGTCCTTGACTCTCGTAAACAAACTTCAAACTGACTTGTGGAAACGTTTGCAATCCAAACACTCATGGCGTCTTGCTTTTGGTTTGGAGCACCATGTTTGACAGTCAAGTGAACTTTAGGCACCGATGAAAAGGCCTAAGATATAAAATTAAAAAAAATGAGAAACGAAAGTGGATCAAAGTGGTTAACAAGAGGCAAGTGGGTGCTAACCTCATAAAATAAAAAAGAACGCCAAGCAATGAAGTCATTATACCAGCTTCAGTTACATTCGATTGATGAGAGCTTGCAAGGGTCGCCAATATAGAAGTTTTCTAATACAGTAATATTGTTTCTAAAGCCAATCATTTCCACGGAGCAACTGAATTTGTCGCGGATAAAATAATTTGGTGATTTTTGTCCCTCATTTTCTTTCTTACGAAAACTTGTTAACCAAAAAATTAACTTTCAACCTCACATCTCACCTGGGAAATGCAACCCGACTACATTTTGTTCCAGTAGTAAATAAGGTAAAACTGGCCTCTCCTTGATAAACACCAGATTGTGATCCTTGGAATGCAAACCAATCGATGGTTGTATTCCCTCCAGCACCCTGGCCACCTTGCACGAGACACGCCTTGAAACGGCTCGTGGTCACATCTTCCACCCAAATAAAAGCAGTAGCATGGACTGTGGATGATTCGTTTCCATGATTGATTGAAGCAAATACTCGCACGGGAGTTCCACTGGAGAAACTGCTCCTAAAGGACGCATATTCACAATGGAAACCATCGTACCCCACTTGCTGAATATCAATTTTCCCCCTCTCGACTCCTTGTAAGAAAATACAATTTAACAAATGATCGGTGCATGCATTAGTCGCATCAATAAATCATACCAATGCTCTCTTATCTACCATTACTTGAAAATGTTTTCCCCGGATAAACAATGAGTGTAGTCCACTTGACTCCGACACGCATCGTGTTTGTATACATGTTGTCTTCAGTCATACATTGACGATCGTTATTTTTGTAACACAAAACAAATTAAATCCTTCACCGAAAGTGACGGGGGTGATTACCATACCTTTAGGGGGTGAAAATGCGTAGTTTGGAACCGCTTATAGAAGGCGGAAACAAAAATGACAGGAACTAGTTTTGTTTTAGAATTAAACTATCCACGGGTAAAAAAAAGGTGAATTTTACAAAGTGAATGGTACATTAATAAAACAATTTATGTGTGGTAGAGCCTCTGTATAGCTAGTCTCCCACGCAGCCGTTATTTGTGTCGTCACGCAACGCTTCTCCCCACTAACGGCTGCTCAAACCTTGACCACATTCCTTTGCAGATTTAAGCCAATCACAGTTGCAGTGCCATTTTCGGAACTCGTTCCCGCCAAAATACACCAATCATAGATTGTGTCTTATCATGACCTTAGTGTCGGAAACGTCAAACGCACGCTAGTATGCCGCCTTTTGAATTTGACGCACACCAGACATCAAAATAAAACACGGTTTTACTGAAGAAAAATGTATGATATGAAAGAATAATGTCGAAAAAACTTCATTATAATTACAACAGACATCCTAGTTCAAGAATTGGATCGATCTAGCAAGTTTTCGGCAAACGGCAACAGTTACGTTCTTGCCCGATAGGTGTCAAAGTTACTGCGGTCAAAACAAAAGGAAAGGAATGTGGTCCAGGTTTGAGCAGCCGTTAGTGGGGAGAAGCGTTGCGTGACGACACAAATAACGGCTGCGTAGGTGACTACTGTATAGCTAAATAATTATCAGTATCAATAACATTCAGTTATCTTTTAAGCAGACGTTTTACTGTTGCGTGTGCAGGAAGATATTATTTTAAGTACTCTGAGTAAGTCGACTAAATAGGTTATTCAGGAGGTCACTGGTACACTGTTTTGACGCAATTTCCCCTTGCAAACCGAAAATGCAAGTTCTCTTGGAAGTTGCGATGTTCGATTAGAACAGGGGAGGGGGGATAGAGACAGGGCCTGGGACCGAGAACCATGCTCTCACAACTTGCAAAGCGATCAATTTCGTTTTGGTCAGCGGTGTTTTCTTAAGGCTTCTTTTCGCGCGCAACGTTGCTTAACAAATTAACCCTATTCTGCCTGGGGGGGGGGGGGGGGGGGGTGGCAGAAAGTGCCCGCGCTGACTTCAAATTTATCGTACTTAAAGAGCATTCAAGCAATCATGGCCAAACTTTATGAATTTTCCTAAAAATTATCTGGAAACATTTTAGTGTGCCGATTTTTTGATCACGTGACTTGATGTTTCCATGGCAACCAAGTTTTGACAGGCCGTTTTAGCCAAATTTGGTATTTTCAATTTAAATGTCCGTTTTCATTAGATTTTCGCTTTTTACGAAGAGTTTCTTCCAAAATCTTTGCACTTTTTGCATCATTATATTGTTTTCGATTTTTTCAAATCAAATTTGGTGATTTTTTGACATTTCTGAACAATTGAAAAATCCAAGATGGCGGATCCAAGATGGCGGACAGGTTTAAAGTATGACGTTATTTCGGCGTGATATTAAATCATAATTGATTCGTAATTGCCACTAAAATAAACATGTTTGAATGCTTTATTCACCACATAAGTTTCATTTTAATAGCACAAATACTTTTCGAGATACAGATCGTTTTACCCAAATTTGTTGATTTTTTAGCTTAATTTCCAGTTTTCATAAAATTTTTGCTTTTTACGATGAAATCCTTCCAAAATCTTTGCCGTTTTAGCATCTTGATTTTTGTCTTGATTTTTTCAAAGCAAATTTGGAGATTTTCTGACATTTCTGAACAATTTAGAAATCCAAGATTTAGGATCCAAGATGGCGGATTTGTTTTAACGTATAACGTCATTATGGCGTGTATGACGTCATAATTGACACGTGACTGTCACTGAAATAAAGATTTTCGGATGCTTTACACACCATGTAAGTTTCATTTTCATAGCGTCAATACTTTTCGAGATACATAGGGGGGGGGGGGGGGAGGGCACTATCTGCCCCCCCCCCACCCCCCCAGGCTCAGGAACGAAAAAAAAGCCCAGGTAGAATAGGGTTAATTAACATTCCTATAAACTATTTCGAGATTATTACAACACGTTCAATTTGTCCAATGAGTTCAAGTCCAGGACAGAAAAAGGAAAATTAACCGTCGCGTGTTGACGTTCTCCATAATAGCGATGTTTTTTCATTACGTCACCTGTTGTTATTAATGTGCCAACCAGAGAAACTATTGGCTGTTGAAACAAAGAATTATTTTGTTTAATGGTTGGCAAATTTAAATAAGAAAACAAATGTTGATAAACAGTGAACACTCCTATACTGTGAATTTGGACATTTGTTTTTTTTTGTTTTTGCATACGAAGGCAAAGATATATAAATGAAAAACGCACGTGTGTTTTGTTTTGCATGGGACGGCAAAGAAATATGCAAAACACACGAGCAGAATATTGTATTACTAATTAAACCTATAGTGACGTTCTTGTTGTCGTCGCGGTCGTGATTGCATCTTAAAATCGAAAAACTTGAGGAAGAAGTTTATCTGGTTTAAAAGATCACAAAATGAAAAAATACAATAATCAATCATACATCAGTACGCACTTCCATCGCCTCATCGGCCACCATGTTTTTCTTTAAAAGCTTTCCTTCCGACTTTACACAACTTCTACGCACGTGCAGATTATGAATCCGCTGGCTAAAGTTGTGATGATTGCTTTGCAATTTGTGAGAGCATGGTTTGGATTTGATTTAAGATAATGTATGGGAAGTAGCTACCCCCCCCCCCCCCCCCCGGATTAGAATGTATAACCTTTTATCAAGCACATTTGACATAAGCATACATCGATAACATTTTCATTTAAATTGTGTTTCGTTATGCAAGCTTCTCAGTTGGGTCCAAAGGAATGAACATATAGCATCCGATGGATTGTAAAATTAGATAATTCCGCGATTCACTTCTGTCTAGAAAAAGGTCTTCGACTTGTGTATATATATATTTTTTTTCACGGATTGGTATGAAATTCTGGCAAACATTTCACGAGAAATGATTTGGTATACAACGACCCTTATTGATGCGAGCAAAAACGGTGTTAATAATTTGGGATGCGTGGCTTTAACCGGGAAGATTTCCGGCAGTTTTCCAAACAAATTTCCAAATATTTCCTTACGCTTAATCGATATTGCGAACACTTATTAACGTTTCTGACGATTTGCCGAAGTCTTCCGAAGATTTCCGAAGCGAATATGAAGTTTCCTTTATCGAAGGGGTATCTATTCTTCATATTCCTTAATTATGGATATCTTATAAATGCGCTGACGAGCCTGTCTAGGCAATGTGCAAACTAAGTTTTGCAATAAACTAATGTCCATATTCTCGCAACTACAAACTTAATTAATTTGCAGGAGGAATTGTTGCTGACTCTGATATCCGAAAATAACCGATGATTTGTTGTTCTACCCCTTTTTATTTCAGAGCGCGAAACCTACTCGCAGCAGTTTGCCACATGTACAACGCAGAAATGTATAAACATTATAATTTTAATAGGAAAAGCAAAAATCGTTAAGTGGCAAACTGCCCGTGAGGAATGTGACAGCAAAGCCAGAGATCTTGAATATACTAGTAATACGTGACTCGCAGGCCCTCGCGAAGCTTTTGTTGCCTAGTAACGGGCACGCCTGCGATTTGATCTGCAAGGTTTCCAAGAATCGCTGCAAGGTTTCTGAGAATCGCCGGACGAACGCCGTGTGTTTGCTATGCCACCGGATTTTGGTTTCGATTGGAGTTCGCTCGTCTCTCGATATCTGTAATAAATTGTAGCGCTCTTGTACTGTTTTCCCCACTTTTCCGTCCGAATGATCTGAAACCACCTCGCTTTCGTAGGTAAAATCTTCTTCGCAATATCGGTCGGCGAATTATTTTCAGACACAAGTCTTCGCATCTACAATGAAAACTAAGCCATATGTTGATCGTACTTTGAGAAATTCCTGAGTCGTCTTTCCTTTTCCTGTTGTTGATAATGGATTTAATAAAGCCGGGTTTCTTTCACAAATGACCCGTATATAAATTTGTTCGATAAACAAACTTGGAGTAAAAATTGTTATTCTTCAGCAGCCGTTCCTGTTTCTACATTTACGTGTACAAAGATTACGTCGAAGTCAATGTTATTAAGCAAAGAAAAGGGGGTTAAAAAAAAGAACGGCCTGGATTTGAACCGAAAAAAAAAAAAAAAAAAAAAAGAAGGACCATGTCGGATTTGAACTCACGCCCTCAATCCCGAAGATCAGATTTAAAAGTTAGCGCCTTAAGCCATTAGGCCACGAGCCGTGTGACGTCATGTCATCCCCCAACTCCACAAACAAATAAATATGACCGTAAAGGCCACACGAGAATTGCTCTCGCGTCAGCTCTTGGGGGACAGAATTATAAACCCCGCTACGCGAGGCCTTCGGCCTCGCTTCGCGAGGAATTATCAAGCACAAGAGTTTTCACTGTAGTTGAAAAGCGGATGATTAGAAGTACTTGACTTGGCGGCTTTATTTCTCTGCAGGAAGGAAACCTACTGCTAAGGGTTTTCCATAGATGCTGTATCTCGTCATACTAAGATTTTTTGGGAAAATAAATGGACAAATGCGCGATAAGTCGGATGAATAAAAGATATGTAATTTCTCCTTGCATGCAGCATAAAATTATGCTTCTTGTACCACTGACTGTGTTTGCCGTAGGTTTCTGATTACTCAGTTTCTTTCGATAAAGCTTTGGGTAACATCAGCCTTTCTGTTGGTAGATAGTCTGGCTGCACTCTTCCGCTATTTGTGCGTCAGCTAGCACACATGCATTAGTATATCATTTTCAGAGTAAATTTAAACAGCATTTTGTACAACGAGTCTCAAGGCCATGGTTGTCATGAAACTTGAAGATACAAAACTTGAGAGCTCTGAGGCTTATTTGATGAAGTAAGGAAACAAATATCTGGTCGGATTTCAAAATGATGGGCATTTTTTGTAAAAACGAGGTTTTAAAAATATGCTGATATCAATGTAAACGTTTTTTGTCGCGCACCAAAAAAATAACATTTTCTTGAAAGTCAAACATTTTTCATGTAGGATACCAAAAATCAAAGAAATCGGTTAAATATTTTCTGCCAAGACGCGCGACTCAAAAATGTAACCAACGCGCCAATAAATAGTATCGGGCCACCTTAATTGCATTCTAGGAATACCTAAAATGAAAGGTCAAGGACATTTGAAACTTATATAAATTTTAAGGAATAACATCACGCTATCGTTTAACCCTGGTCAATTATTGCTGTTCATCTAGATGTTAAGAATGAAATGGAACGATTAAGAATAAGTGGAAAACGCAAGCTTTAAAGATCCTTCTTGTAAGTATGTCATGCTTTCTAGTATGCAAAGTAACCTGTGATCCATAGCATCCCTATTGAACACAGTTTCGAAAGTAAAGTGGGGATGTTTATCATGTCGAGAAAACAACAGAACCAAAATCAAATATAAGTCCCCACAATTAAGTTCGCATATCCGCTGAAAGTTTCGATGACTAGAAAGGAAACTGCTGAAGGCATGCGCAGCTGCCTTTTATATCAACCGTGTTGAAATAAAGTTGCTTATATTGTTGGCGAAACGTTGGTTGTTTTGTGGGGATGGGGGGATTACCTATCATACCGAATACACGCCCAGAGAGAACTGGTACCCCCACAGGTCGCTGATTGCTTATAGATAGGTACGGTACCGTGGGTAGACTCTTTCTTTCCGATAGCGAGAGCGAAACGCGAGAGAGCGGAAATCGAGCGCGAAGCGCAAGCGAGCGGGAAATGGACGAGCGGAAGTGAGGCACGAAGGAGTGATATTTTGGACAATGATGAAATATTACGAGACGGTATCATTCCAAATACTACGTACAACTCATGCTATTATTTGTTTATAATACAAGGCACATATCCTACCCGAGTACACGACGATCGTAGCTTCACAGATGTCGTTGCCTTTTTAGAGCTTCGTTTTGAACGTTTAAGCAATGGAACGCTTTGTTCAGCTTAATTATACCACACACAAGTGTTTTGCGTTCAATATTCGTAGGTGTTTGGACACTTTGACAGATAATCTCGTTGAAATTCCCACTTTAGTCCACACGCTAAACAACAGAAATGTCCGCCAATTAGTTTTAGTAAGTCTTATTTTCAAGGGTAGGTGTTCAAAATGTGTGCTGAAATGGCCTCTGAAAACCCGTCCGAGAGCCTCGAAACCGAAATGTTCGCGCTAAAGCTAAAATATTAATCCACTCAGAATTTGAACTAAAAGTTAAATCGATATGAATTACTCGTCTGGACCTTTCTTCTGAGAAAGTTTGAGCAATGTCATTTTTTCTGGTCCAAAACAATTAAGGCGAAAATTACAGAATACCGCTCTTAATATGGGAAAATTAATGCCTTTTGTTTTCGGAGAGATAAAAATGTCGTTTTGGATACAAAAAAGGTACGGTCAGATAGGATTTTCGGAAAGGCAAATTCAGCTCATAAATTCGGGTAATAATATTTCAATACCTAAAATTTTCTGAAGTTTGAAAGTTTAGCTAATGTATCCGAACAGATACATTTTTCCTGGCGTTTAAAAATAAGCCATTAAACTGCACAAAAAGCACAATTATAACGTAAAAAACGACGTTCCGACACCAACAGTAAAATGTTGTCGTTGGGTGCCCCAACGTGCTGAAATGTACACAGAAATATAGTATCAAGTAAATAAAATGGCCAAGGCCTAAAATCGGTTTTAATTATCGACATTTCTGTGTGTTTTTCTTTAGAGGTATTCCCCAATATAAAAACTCGTAGTACTGGGAATTGGACGTGAGGTAAAATAATGCAAAGAACAAAAAACGAGAGTTACCTTTGGCGACTTGGAACATCGAGCAAAACCAAACCAACAGCAACACGCCTTCCTTCGCTGAAAATATCATGGCGTGGTATTTTGAAGTGATTACCACTGCGTTGAAATGAAGACTGCCACACGGAAATGTGAACGACAGTTATATTAAGGAGGGAAACAGCAATATATTACAGCAAGGAAACCAAAAGTGTGACCACGCATATCAATTATCCAATCAGAAGCCGAGGATAGGTATTCTTTGGCTTCTGATTGGATAGTCTGCACGCCGGAAAGAATGTCAATTAATTACAAGTGGTCACACTTTTGGACTCCTTGCTGTGAATGACAGGTGTCAAATATTTCTTCTGCGAGGAAATAACGTTCCAGTTGTTTCAGCATTAATATATATATATTTTTTTAACACCGTTTATTTGCTCCTTTACAACACTTTACTTACAATACATTACTAACTTATATTACAATGTATTTTGATTATGTACACTACATTACGCTATTGATTTACAATACATTACACTACAAGAAAAGAGAGAAAAACAAATAATAAAATGAAACAAAAAACCCTGCCTTACTACCATGTTACGGTAGGACAAAAGAAACTAGCACCACCAACAAAAAAAACTTATGTTAAATAGTAATATGGAAGTGCAATTGGGCGAAAAAAGGCCAAGAGATCGAACTAAAAGAGAGAATCCGGGAAAGGTTGCATATATTTCAGCGGAACAGGAACAAGTTTACTAGCTTTCTAGTTAAATAGAGAGATTACAAGAAAGGCTCAAGAGGCTCCCATTTTTTTTTTTTGCTAACTGTTGTATTGCTATTATTTTCTTCATAACCAGATATAGTATTTAGCGTTAAACAGCAAAAGTTTATTTGAAGTTTATATTTAGAGCTATCCGGCTTCAGACCTAGAGCTGCGTCAGGCTGTAAGGGTTTCTATTTTACAATTACTTGGCCTATCTCCAGCCATTAGACTGATCCAGAAAGATTGAGTTTTGGGGCAGTCCCCAAAAAGGTGAATCAGTTTTTCTATTTCTCTTTGACAGAAGGTACATTTCTCGCTATCGACGAATCCAATAGCCTGCGTGCAGACGTCTCCTTTTCCTTGCTTCTCGCGGAAAAGTGACGTCTGTGAAACAGCGTTCCTAATCGTGTTCCAGCACCCTGCTGTTCGGGTTTTAAATTTCGCATAAATTTAACTTCACAGTTTTATTTACGTTTACCGTATTTACAGAGGCAGGATCTTGATCTGATCGCTTCAAGATCACAGGTCTAACAGGAGTAATACAATGCGAATTGTCCAGTGTTTCAACAGAATTCTCACGGTTGATATTCAAGTTCGACTGTTACGATTCGTCCAAAATAATTCGCTTCTCAGGAGAAGCCGATGTTTCCACCCTGTCCTTTCCAAGTGTTTGGGCCTTCTTCTTTGCAGTAACTGTCTGTCCTGCCCTGCAAGCTTTAGAACTGTAGTCATTTAAAAGTTTCCTCTTCGATTTTTCGCAAGTTATTGTAAAGTCATCTTCGCTTCCGTAGCTTTCCAACACATTGGGTTGTTTCCCGGTTGTTTACAGATGTACGGCGATGTTAAGTGAACTGCAAACTGCAGAGAAAGGATTTCTTCATAATCTTTAAATTCTCCGCGACATTGATTAAGATTTGTTTGTCGTTATGAATCACGATCGGCGAAAAACACAACACACAGTCACACGACATCACCGAACATCGCCGACATGTTTTAGCTCCGTTGAATTCATGCAGCATAAAATTATCTTGAGTATTTCGGACGATAGCCAATCCGAGTTGATTCTAAACAATGCCTACTGTCAAGCAAGCAATCAGAGAGCGGTCCCCGAATTCTGGAAGAAACAGCGGGACACTGGAACACGATTAGGAACGCCGTTTCGCAGACGTCACTTTTCCGCGAGAAGCAAGGAAAAGGAGACGTCTGCACGCAGGCTACGAATCCAACTGTTTTTAGAAAATCATTAGTCGATAGTCGTCTGTGTAAAAAATTAAAATTGAAAGCTATAAGTGTTCAGTGTTGTACGGTCCAGAGAGGAACACGTCGAATAAACACAATGCTTGGTTTATTGCAGCTCGACAAGTACAGTTTACATGTCTCGCTCCCGTACTCAATCGCCCTCTTGCGGTCAGCGATCTAACTAGTATTTCATGTTACTACATCTCTCTTTTTTAACTGAACGAGTAAACAGTTCTTAGTGTCCTAACTTATCTTATTACTCCTCGATGTATCTTTGGGGTCTCTTAAGGGTTGCTCTAGGTCTAAGGCAGGTCAGCTGCCTATCTGGCTGTGACTGGGAACTTCCGCATTCTCCGGCAGGCTCATCTACCTGATTGCATTATGCGATACGACTAGAGGACATCCTCCCAGCACTCTTCTCGTCATTCCCCGATTTCTTCTCACTTGTCCATTCGGGGTCTGTATGACTACCGACCTTGGAGCTTCATGTTCATTCACCACTGTACCTTCTGCCTTTAGATCTGGTATCCATACGCGGTCGCCAGGTGACAGCTGGTCTCCAGTGTCTGCGGTCATAGTTTAACTTCATTTTTGTATGGTACTCCCTCTCTTTTTGTATTGATGTGGTCATAGTCTGGGGTCTTTGGCTTCAGCTCATCTGGATGACAGGGAAGTCTAGTGTGCGTCCCATGCTCAGTTGCACTGGATAATAGCCGTTGTGTAGTGGAGTATATATGTGGTTCAGGAGAGCTATCCTTACCAAACAGAACACTGTTTTAAAAAACTGTTTTAAAAATATTTTGAAAAACTATTTTAAACCTATTTTGCTTAAAACAGGTTAAAAATAGGTGTTTAAAATATATTTGTGATGTATTTTTCAGCTGTTTTTATCTCGTGTAACCATGGTTACACGAGATATTGGATTGGTGTTTCGGTCACTCTGTTAGCAAAATATGTGTTAGCTAATTAAGGAACATATCTGTCATCTAAATTGATCGTTTTGATATAACAAATATTTTGATTGATCTGATCTTGTATACATGCTATGTATGCACGTATACTGTGTTTTTGCTTTCTGATCTTTTAAGGCAATTAGTTATAGTTCGATTATTCACGACTGTTAGGTCAGACCAAGTTATTTATTAGGTTAAGAATCTAGTAATAATTAGAAAGAAGTGAGAAAACTTGCTGAGATCTCATGCCAACCATATGTTAATGACGTTAATGAGAGAATTGTAATAAGCAATGGGGCAAAACAATAAACTCAAACTCAATAATTCAGTGGTCTGGTAGTAATTTTAATCAAGGAAATGTGAGGCAGGATAAATTATTTTGTATTTTGTTATTTGATTCAACGAGTGATTAGAAAACAAAAAGATGGTCACATATTATGTTAAATAAGGCGAAAAAACAAGGTAATGATAATATAAATATTCAGAGTTACATGGGATGTGCATCTCACTTAGAGTTCCAGACCAGGCTAGTATACATGTTAAAAACTTAGATACACGATGCGACGAGATATTTAGGACTTGAGGAATTTAAAAAAATACTACCGTCGTTTGGATGAGATATTTAGGACTTGCAAGTTCTGTACACTTTTAAAGTCCGGTGAACAACCGGCGTGTTACGGAGTACCCAACGATGCGACGAGATAATTAGGACTTGAAGTAATTGTAACATATTGTTCAAGATTTATTATTCATTCATGTTTTAGCTCTGTAAGTGTAGAAGCATGTACTTTTCTGAAAAAAGAGGTCTGTACCCTTCGAAGTGAACAAACGCATTACGGAGTACTATACGATGCGACGATATATTTTTATTTCTCTTTAGGAGAGTGTAGGCGAGCGATTGTTTCTGTTACAATAACTAATTGACCAACACAAACGGACTTGTCAATGGTTGTTGGCATTATTGTTTTCTGGAATTCTATGTCAGTAAATGATTCGATAGACACATATTTTCCCACGAGATCGAGAAGGTCTTCAGTATTTGAACTGGTATCCACGCGAAATTTGTTTCAGTTTGACTGGGCTGCTACTTTCACTATAGTTTGCTAAACGCTTGAGTTTTGGACGAGAAAAACATACTCCTCTCACAATGTTTTTCGTTAGTTTGAATTTGGAAGTCGAAGTAAGTTCCTTTCTTGACAGGAGATACATTGTGGATATAACCCACAACTTCGTCCTTGTAAGCCTCTCTCTCCTTGGCTAGTAGTAGTATCTTTATTCTCAGTTTCCATTGTAGAATATGAACTTTCAAATGTCAGGTAACTGTAGAACAAAATGAAAGTGTTACAACATAATTAATAGAAATAAGGTAGGTTAACTCTGTATTTGAGTCTAATAAGCCATTAGGGCGGTCTTTATTTCTGATTTATTTAACATGAACTAACTAAGGGCATACTTCTTTTGATATGGTGCTGGTTGGAGTAATCAAGTATAACATTTTCCAATTTGAAAACTCGTTAAATGAAAAAAAACATGATCCGCATTAACGTAAAATTTTATAAAGTGATTTGTAAATAAATGAACGAAGACTCCGGCCTATATTAATTCTGCTTGTGTTACTTTCAAGGGACGTGCGCGTCATTAATTCTTTACTAAAACTGAGTATGCCGGGGTAATGTTACCCAGGGTGCCAGAGGGATTTTTTTTTCCTGTTTCTTTTAAGCGGCGAAGCCGCGACAACGAGCCACAACGTGGCGAGCGAAAAAAAAAGTTTATATTCGCGTCGTCCGCCGGCATCGCGCTTTTGCCCTTTCTTCGCTCCTCGCGAAGAAGGAAAAACCTCTGGCACCCAGGGTAGGGTAATGTTGTACTGCAAAAGAAAGGGAAAAAAAACATGGCTTTTACATTCAGACAAAAAGAACATATAAACCAAGAGAAAAGCATACAGTCACGTTTTTCTGGATATGTCGCAAGGCAGGAACCATATAAGAAAAACAGACAAAAAGTAAATGGGAAGCTAGTGATCAAACGGTGAAATCTCTTAGCGTCAACACGGGTCACAAAACCAACTTTTTATACTCTGCTTATTCAGAAAAAGAAGCTGGGCTGACAAAGCCCGTTAACTTATTAGATCATGCACAGTGGAATTCCGATTTCCCGAACCTCCAAGGGAAACGAAAATTGCTTTGAGAAATCGGGAGTACAGGGTAAAATGAAGGCTTATAGTGAAACAAATCCAAGGAAAACAACTTGTTGTTAAAGTTATCGACTTTTGGTTCGAGTTAAGGCTTATTTTAGAAATTGAGGGTTAGAGAAATCGGGATTCCACTGTACACATTTTGATTTGAGACTTCCAAGCGACGAATTTCAGTAAGCTTAAATTATAAGCTTACGTGTAGTGAAATCAAATCAAGTTAAACTTACCTGACGGGACTGTTCAGTCCATATGGCAAACAAATATTCATCTTGTAGCAGATGACTCATCGAAATTCTCGTTTCGTGTTCGAAGCAGCTCAAGATATATCAAAACTTTGCTGTAAAAAGTGTCCGGCTGGAAAACAAAACGTTGGTTTATGATACAGCGGACGATATCCACTCGAGGCAAGGTTCGTATTATACCTGGGCAAACACAAATCTATTTAAAACCACTGTTTCCGCTATTTTCAAATAGGTTTTAAATACCATATTTAAAAGCTATTTTGTTACTGCGCACCCATTTGTAAACTACATTTTAAATGTGTTTAACAGTGTTTAAGTAGAATATTTCAAACTGTTTTTGCTATTTAAAATATCAATCAAGCGTTGCTTTTCTAATAGCACGGCGCTTGCGCAAGGCATTCTTAAAATACACTTAATAGGAATATCAGGCATCTCGCACAGCTATGCATGTTGCGTGGCAGAGAGAGGGCCAGAACTGGACGCGCAACCGGTACCAACTAAGGTCAACAAAGGGCGGGAAACCAATATGCGGTGGGCATGTGATCTCCCAGCCTTCTGATGTCATGTGATAGAATCTCAATCAAACTTCAACTTACAGGTAAGTTTCGTTTAATTATCCAATTCTATCACAGGACCAGAAGGCGGGAGATCCCATGAGACTTTAAAGCCTGAAAACGCCTATAAGGTAATGTAGTAAGTAGAGCCAGCAATATGACAAAATGTATACGTGCCAGGCCTGTTTTATTTCAGGATAAGATCGCAGAAGCTACACTGGCCTCTTCTATAACTGGCTTGTTATAATATTTGTAAAATGTTTGTGCAGAACTCCAGCCTGCCTGGTTTATAATGTCCTGTATAGGGACTGCCCTTGCACACGCCTTTGACGCAGATGCCGCTCTGGTGCTATGCGCAGAGAACACGCTAGTGTCAATTCCACCCAATTTGAGAGTGGCTTTAGTCCATCTAGAAATGATGTCCCTAAAAAACAGCTTTGTACGGTTTCACCATAGTTAAGAAACAACTTAGTTTCATACTCCTCTAAATGACTTAGTCCTGTTGATATATTCCTTTAAAGTGTATATGAACAGATATTTTTTTTATTTGCTTGATCGAATCTACATAGGATCCTGATATGAACATCGAAGAAAAAAATTCCATATCGCTTTTCTTCACCGCGTTTTAGCCGTCTAAGGACGTGAAATTTCATTTCCGGTTAGGTAAAAAGCCGAGCAAGGTGGAATCCTGGACCGAGTCGGTCGTGACGTCAAAACCAGAACGCCTTCGACAACAACGCAAATACAGCGAGGAGTTTCGTCAGTTTGTAGTGTGTATAACCAGATATATTTTAGTTCACATTTTGTCTAGAACTGTCAAAACTTACACAAAGTTATGTCTACGGATGATTTTGAGTTTGGGAGCGATTCTGAGCGATCAGACGCATAATTCAGTGTTTCTTCGACTGTTGATGAAGTTGAGTGCGATGAGTTTATACAGGTTTATAGAAGCAGCAGCAGACAACTCAGAC
This sequence comes from Desmophyllum pertusum, assembly GCA_029204205.1. Lineage (NCBI taxonomy): Eukaryota > Metazoa > Cnidaria > Anthozoa > Scleractinia > Caryophylliidae > Desmophyllum > Desmophyllum pertusum. The sequence goes on along the minus strand of MU827307.1, from coordinate 1,999,732 downwards.
CCAGAAGGTCCTTACGATGAGTGGCTTCAAGAGTACATGTATACCGCTAGCAGATAACGACAGCGATATAATTTCTCATTCTGAAAGAACGTGACTTTCGGAGCACGGACATGCGTGTGTATAAAACTACGCCGTAAAAGAAAAGAAAAGCGATATGGAATTTTTTTTTTTCGATGTTTCGTATCAGGGTCCTATGTAGATTCGATCAAGCAAATAAAAAAATATATGTGATATACACTTTAAACATGCCAATGGGCAGATGGTCGTGTCTGGGTCATATCTAGCTATTTTGATCCGTGTAGGAGACACACCAGGCCTGCTAGTTTTAGTATGTTGCAAAATGTCGAAAGAACATATATCATCGTCCATTCTCATATGCTTAAGATCAAGGAGATGGATAGACTGACCTCGCTGACTGGAAACGAGTAACAACAACATAAGAACTTTATAAGTCAAGGCCTTGAGTGGTAGCGTGAATTTATGATATTACTCAGTTAAGTGTTTTAAAACAATTGATACATCTCAAATACTCTTATATTTAGGTGAAGGTAGGCGATCTTGATAATGATTGATAATGCCGAACGGGCAGTGTTCAGTGTTGAATAACGAAACACCTGGTTGTAAAGGGTCAACAGGAAATTTAACGCGTCATTTAGAGACGATTTAAGGTAATCCACCTGTCTTTCACTGCAAAATGCCACCCATTTTTGGAGGTACGTGGCATATTGCTTCTTTGTTCCTTGTCGCCAGGATGCCAGGAGTACTTGGATAACGTCTGGAATCTGCATACGTCTGAAGTATTCCCGGATACAAGACATACCATTAGGTAAAGCTTATTGTGCAGGAGATGTGGTTGGTCTCGTGACGGATGCTATAAAAGGTTGCTGCGAGGTGGAATCACCTAGGGCTGATCCTCTAAAAACTACAGGAGGAGAGGAAACCAAGGTTGTGTCGGCCACAGCAGGGCAATCAGAACTCCCTTGGCGTTGCCGTGTTCAATTTTCTGTAGGTACCTTGGCAAAAGACTGAAAGGGGGGAATGCATAACAATTATGGTTATTCCAGTTAACAGAAAATGCATCTGTTTAAGTGCTTCCTGGATCAGCGTACCACGCGTAATATTTCCTGAGCTGATTGTTTAAACGAGTTGCAAACATGTCAATGTACAGGTTTGGATGGCGTGACACGATTTTCAAAATTCTAGTTCGTTCATTTTCCATTCATGGCTATCAGAAAATTTCCTAGACTTTTCATCTGCTCCGGTGTTCAAAGTTCCTGCGATATGGACTGCTGAGAGCCCAAACATGTATTGTAAATGCACCAGTCCCAAACCGAGAAGGCTAGTTGATTAAGCTCATTGGATTTTGACCCGCCCATGATACTGATATAAGTTACAACTGTCGTGTTGTCGATTTTGAGCTGTACACGTATGTCTTTCATATCCTTACAGAAACATTTAAGGGCAAAGAAAGCCGCCCGTAGCTCGAATAAGTTGATGTGGCATTGAGCCTCGTACGGCGTTTTACTGTTCATTTGTAAACTACATTTCAAATCAACAGCATGTTCAAGGCTAATTTCAAAACAGTGTTCAAGTAGCATATTAAAAACTATTTCTACTGTACGTTTCTTTAGGATAATCTTCATTGTTTGGACGGCCCTTTCTGCTTCTCCATTGGATTGTGGATATTTTGGAGATGAAGTTATGTGCTCATATATCCTGTCTGCGGATAATTATTTAAACTCGTGTGAATCAAACTGAGGGCCGCTATCAGTAAACAGAATTTCCTGGATCCCATATCTGCTGAATATATCTGTCATCGACAGTCTGCGTAGTGTTCACATTCTTCGAGACTAAGCAAATATCAACATCTCTTGAAAAGTAATCTACGGCCAGGAGGTAGTGCTTGTCAATGTGCTGGAATAAAAATATACGCCAACTCTAGCCCGCGGTCTGTCCTGGAAACTCCGTACCCTTCATCGGCTCGATGCGTTCTTTGCGGAACTTCTCACACATGGCACAGTTTCGTACAACTTTTGTGATGTTTTCTGAAATTCCATGCCACCAAACAGACGACGCAACGTTTGCACGCGTCTTTGTTATCCCTTGATGACCATCATGTAGGCTTCCCAGGACAAAAATTATGGTCTCAACTTCGGAGTTATAATTAATCGCCGACCCCTCATGAGCAAGCAGTTATGAAGGGATATGTTTCCACGTTCGTTCCAGTAGTTGACTATTGGGCCGTAGATCTTCCGCTTGTCCTTGGGCCATCCGTGATTTACGTACTGCACCACCACTTTTGGCGTATCATCTTTCTCAACTCCTGAGCGAATCTCATCTAATCGTTAGTCTGATGCAGGCAGAGTCACTAGTACGGCGTTAACAAAGGCTTCCACTTCGTTATGAAGGTCGTTTCTGTGGGCTGTACCTATCAGCGTCCTCCTCAAGAGGAGATCGTGATAATGAGTCTGCTGTGTACAAAAGTTTACCAGGAACGTGGTGGATTGTGAAGTTGAACCTCATAAGTCGCATTCGGAAACCGTTTGATGCGTATTGGGAGCTCATATATCAGCTTCGTAGAGAACAAGGGAATCAGTGGCTCAGTGGCTTGTAATCAGTTTCTACCCTAATCTTCATTCCGATCAAAAAGTATGCACAGAGTTCTAGCGCCCATGTGATAGGCAATGCCTCTTTTTTTATCTATCTGGGCATATCTACGCTCCGTCCCTGTCATGGATCTGCTTGCATATGCCACTGGTCGCATTTCCCCAGATGGTTGCTTCTGCATAAGGAATGCACCCAAGCCGAAGCTACTTGCATCGGAGGATACCGTAGTCTCCTTTTCTGGATTATACAGTGCGATAACTTGCTCGGATGTCATGTCCACTTTCAGCTGCTGGAAGGCGTCTTGTTGGGGCGTGTCCTATATCCAAGCGTCGTCCTTCTTTAGCAGGTCCCCCAATGGCTTCGTCTTCTCTGCAAGATTTGGGCAAAACTTCATCAGGTGGTTCACCATTTCTAAGAATCTTCTTACGTACGCAACGTTTTGGGCACTGCCATGGCCAGAGATGGCTTTGACCTTTGAGGGATATTTCCTATCCCTTGGCTGTCAATAATATGACCCAAATATTCCAGTCTGGTTTGAGAGAAGTAGCATTTCGAAAGATTTAACGCGAGTCCTCCTTCCACAAGCTCCTTCCACAAGCCGGTCAAGCACTGGCTTGAGTCTCTGATCATGTTCGGCTTTGTCTTTACCCCTGACTAGAATGTCGTCCATACGGTACTTCGCCCCTTCTATTCCAGATAGTTCCTTATCCATCCTTTTCTGGAAATGTTCAGGGCGGACAATATTCCGAAAGGTAAACGCTTGAACATAAATCTGCCGAATGGTGTGATGAGGGTGGGTACCTTTGAGCTATCCGGGTTTAGGGCTATTTGGTGGAATCCAGAGTTTGCATCTAGCTTGGAGAACACCGTCCCTTCCGTTAGACCTCCCAGTGTCTCTTCGACTGTCGTCATGTGATAGATTTATCGACGGACGGACAGTTTTAGCTTTATAAGATCGACGCATATTCGCACATTGCCGTTTGCTCTTGGTACCACCACGATTGGCGAACACCAGTCTGTTGGTTCGTCTACTGGTTCAACGACATCAAGCTGGAGCATTCGTTCAATCTCCTTCTGCACTTTCTTCATGAATGGCAACGGTACTCGCCTTGGGGTGGCTAAACAAAAAGGCGTTGCTTTCTCCTTGAGATGAATTGTGTGCTCACCCTCAAGTTTGACTAAGTCTTGGAAGAGCGTTGGATACTGGTTTACAATTTCCTTCTTTGCATTATATCGAAAGCGGACTGCTATCGGAGGACGGCTCGTGGTGGACTGCTTTGATGCTATAATGTTCCTGGAATCTTATGTATTAGACCAAGACTGCGAATGGCAGGTATTCCAAGAAGTAATTTCGACGCCCCTTCTGACTACGTCTACCCACTCTTCAACCCCCTTTTCGCCAGGGAGAGGCTCAAGGATACCCATCCAAGGGTCGTTAGAGGAATATCTTCTGCTCCCACTAGTTCTCTCTCTGGCTCTGACAATGTCCATATGACTCCTTGTATGTGGACTCAGACATCACAGACACTTGAGCTCCTGTGTCGATATACCATGACAGCTCTTGGTCTTGTATCTTCAGTTTAATGTGCCATCCTGAGTCTGAAGTGGAGTATTGCTGTATTTCAACCGGCCCTGTTGTCGGATGTTTTTGTAACTGGACATGGATCGGGTGTGGTTACCCCTCCTACAAAATGTGGGACAGAAAGACATTCCATAGGAGTCGGTGTCGAGGTTGGACTCTTCTTGGACTTGGTTCACTGTTTTAGCTGCAGCTGAGCTTCTACATTCACTGGAATAATGTCCTATTTCATTGCACTTATGACATTGCACATCTGCTGCTGCTGAGAAGTTTTTCCTTCCCGGGGGATGCTGTCGGTTGCAATATCCACAGTTTCTGCCGCAGCCCCTCTGGAAAGGTTTGTTAATAAGATCTGGCCTGTTCTCTTGCTGGGTTATGTTCTCAATCTCTGCAGTTTTCGATTCTTGTAACTCACGTTTTGTAGCTTCTTTCAAGGACACTATCTTTGTGGCTTTTTTTTTCAAGTGAAAGGGCGGCCTCCTCGTCATAAAGTTTCAAATTGTAGCTGTCTGCCGTACAAGAAAAAGTAAGTTTGTCTCTCACTGCATGCTCCCGAAAAACTGCGGGAAATTTGCACTCGTCGGCTCTTTCTTTGACAGTGACAACCCAAGAGTCGAAAACTCTGTGTCGACTCTCGTTTTAAGGTGAAGCCAAAACGTCTCACGTAGCATCAGCTGGATATTCCTTTTTTTAATGTTCATCGAACTTTGCTATCACGGTCGCATAGTTATCGCAACTTTCGGCTGGGAGTCTATCTTCCCCTCCCGCAGGATCGTCACGCTCGGGTAAGTAGGTGAAATTTGAATAAATTTCTAAACACGATTCGCCAATGTGATTTAACAGAAGTCCCACCTTCATTTCATCCGGTTTTGTTGGTGCTCCAGTTGCCTTGAGGTAAATGTAGAATTTCTGTTTCCATTTCCCCCACGAATGAGCAAAATTTTCTGATGAAATTTCTAATTTATCTGGCAGCCGAACATATGGCATATTGTGTGTCATCTTGCTTTACCACGTGCAACGTGCAATGCTGAAGACGTCGCTTCGGTTCACTTAATCCGCTTTCACAGGCTCTGTGGCCTAGCAGATCAGTCAAACTCATGACACCATGTTCAGTGCTATACGGTCCAGAGAGGAACACGTCGAATAAATAATAATTCATCTAACTCCTATTTTGAACCCCCACCACCCCCACCTCCCAAAAACCCATTTCCCACATTTTATATACATGTTTTCTTTCTCAATCATTTCCATTTTCTTTCCTAATCTTATCTCAAGGACTCGACACAGAGGATGTCGGGCTTTGACATGGTACCAGGTTAGAAACATCCTCGCTCAGTTGTGCTCTGCCCCTGATGACTCACAACATCAAAGGAGCCTTGGTGTCGATGCACCCTTTCTATTTACCCGGCCGATCTATGCTCTCTTCTAATTTCTCTCTTCATTTTCCTTCCTCCTTTTGACCTTAAATTAAAAGAACGAACATTTTAAATTTCCAAAATTACATATTCATCATATTATAATTATTTGGCTAATAATTAGGGATAAGACTAAAAATGTATTTCGATTATATTATCTCCTTTCACATAGGACCATAACACTGGGGCAAAATTATTATGTTGAGAATTTGTTTCCCGGGAGGAGGGAGGGGTCATTATGTCCTCCCTTAGATCTGCAACTCCTCAACCCCACCCCCACCCCTCCTCGAGCCGCCCCCACCTTCCCCTCCCCCCTTTTGACCCCTTCCACCAGGAATAGCCCAACCTAAATTAACCTCATATTTATTTCTGATAGCTTACAACAACCTTCAATCATTCAATATGTACAACCCAACTTCTGCTCTCCACCTCTACCTACGCTCTATTTCAACATCTTACTAAAACAGCTATCGTCAACAAAAGAAAAGAACTCTTCAATCTACTCAATGGCGATATTTTTACCCAATTTTACTCTAGCCTCATAACATTCAACTTAAATTTTGGAACAAACCTACCACCGACCAAGATACTTTCAACTTTGTTGTGTTCTTTTTGGCAATGGATGTCCACCAAACATTATTTTTGAATGGATTCTTACATCTCAATATTGGAGCAACAACAAAGGCGACAAAAGAGCAAAACAGTTAGGACTTCTTAACTAGCAATACGGACACAAAAAGAACATATGGTTTTATTTTGACCTCTTTCATGAAGATTGGCGTTTTTTTTTAAATGAAGAAGAAATAAACGTTAACATTTAATTACATTAAATTATATTTTTTAAGGACGATGATAAATTATATTTCATAATAAAGTGTGTTTTTCCCATCAAGTTTTTCTTAACCAAATACACATCCTTTAAATCAATCCTTTTCTTCCCTACCCTTAACCGGATTACTTCCTCTTTCTGTATAGAGCTACACTAGATAAATACTAACCCCTAGAGAACTAGTTCTCTAAGGCAAGAAATAGCCGACAACCCGAAACCCTTATTACTTTACACTGACACTATATACTAACACTAACTTTACCCTACCCTAAACCATTACCCTAACCCGTACACTTACCCTTTCCCTACCCCAACCCTCCCCTACCATAACCCTAACCTAAACCCTCCAACAACAACTTTTAACGCAATTTATTTGTATTTATTTACTTTTTGTATTTATTTATTTAATATTACTTATAACTAAATTAATTATTATTTGTTGTGTCATTTTTTCTCACCACATCCACCCTACCACACACACTCCTTTATCCATTGATAACTTTACGAGTATCAATGTTCATTTGGTAACCCTTGTTAGGGATCCCTTACCACAACACTCAAAATGACACACAGGTTACTAGTGATTCTACCAACATTTAGCTTAATTAAAACAGGTTTGTGTGTGACGTAGCTGTAAACTAGCTGGTGCGTCCCTGCAGACTTTACTCGTCAAGTATGTAGGACGCACTGTTACCATAGCTAAGTGTATTGACCACGGTAAATAAACATAATCATATTTTCCAAACCCTAAATTACTATTATATTTTGAAAAATCTAATGGCCTGCATAAAAAAGCAAAATAAAAAACCGTCAACTTAACTATGTTTTTTTTCGTGCATGGTAACGGATTGGCCTGCTAGTTCGAAAAATGTGACATCCAACTCGGGTCATGCAAAAAAGAAAAAGCAGACTTTTAGAAAACCCTAACTATATTCTGTATCTAACAATCAGATACAACTTACCGTATTTGTTCTGTTCTTTAAAAGCCGACTCACTTCACAACATAAAGTTGCTTACTTACTTACTTACTTACTTACTTACTTACTTACTTACAACGGAAACTGCTTCAACCGTGAATTATGTTTACTTGCGAACTGATAATTATCGACAGTGGCTCAGTCCTTCAGTCCCAAGGCCCACACACCTAACCAACGTTCAGGTTCTGATTAACTTCCCGAGGCAAACAGCACGAGATCAGTAACTTCGATCTACATGTTAATTGTTTTTTTTTTTTGGGGGGGGGGGGGGGGGGGGGCAGAAAGTGCCCGCGCTGACTTCAAATTGTTCGTACTTAAGAGTGACTGCCTGTTGGGATCGAGAATGGTCCGTCAACGACCAATTTGGCGAATCGCTGATATTTTGCCCAAAGATACCCTTGGGTGAACTATTTTCAAAAATCATATTTAAAAGTTCCAGCGATTTTTTAATTTTCAGAAAATCGCGAAATTTAAAAGTGAGGGCAAAAATATCTAATAGCATGTAGGAAACGCATTCAGAGGCTTTAGAAGATATTGAAAGTCAAATTTGAGATAGAAATCTCTCTAATTTTACCATCGGCTAGTATTCGCAATGTACAGTCAGTTACAAGTAACAAACGATTGTTCGTCGATCGGTCTCTCGAGAGGTCAGGATGTCAAGAACAGTTCAAAGGTTCGGCAATGTATCACTGGAGCGAATATCTAGCAGAAGACCAAAATGTCAGTGTTGTAGTCTGGTAGTAATTTCAAAACAAATGGCGTCTAAATAATTGAAAAAACAAGAAACGAAACTATCCGACTCCAAACAAATACACATCATTTAGCGCTAATTATTGCACGAAGTATAAGCCACAAGAAACATACCCAAAAGCCATACGTCCACCTAAGTGCTACATATTAGCTTCCATAATTCCAAGCTTTCTGTTATAAACATCAGGGAAAATCTGAATCCATTTTCTGGCGGCATATTCAGTACCATCGGCATGCGTAATGTCAGGCACTAAAGTGTTGTTGACATTCGAGCCTCAACAAATGTCACGCAAGTCAACGCCTGAATTAGCTATCAGGCCTGGCCGCCAACTTTACTTTACAACAGACTTCATTGAAAAACTCTGACAATATATTAGCACCATAATTATGTGAATTGTAATGAATTTCGGGGGGTTTCTTGCGGGAAATATCGGTCTTTGTGGGATCTATGTTTTTTACAAATTATATGAGAGGGGGACCGGGAGAGGTGGATAATTTTTGCAGAAATATTTTTTGCATCCTTATATTGTTTTCAAATCAATTTTTTTTTTACATTTCTGAACAATTTAAAAATCCAAGATGGGCGGACATTTTTAAAGTATGACGTTATTTTGGCGTGATATGATATCACAATTGATTCGTGATTGTCACTAAAATAAACATGTTTGAATGCTTTATACACCACATAATGTTCATTTTTATAGCACAAACAACTTTCGAGATACAGATCGTTTTATCCAAATTTGTTGTTTTTTTAGCTTAATTTTCAGATTTCATAATTTTTTTGCTTTCTACGACGAAAATCTTTCCAAAATCTTTGCCGTTTTTAGCATCTTTATATTTTTCTTGATTTGTTCAAAACAAATTTGGAGATTTTCTGACATTTCTGAACAATTTAGAAATCCAAGATTTAGGATACAAGAGAGCGGATTTTTTAACGTATGACGTCATCATGGTGTGCACGACGTCATAATCGGCGGCGTGACTGCCACAAAAGTAAAGATTTTCGGATGCTATGTAGGTTTCATTTTCATAGCGTCAATTATTTTTCGAAATACATAGGTGGGGCACTATCTTGTCCCCCCCCCCCCCCCCCCCCCCCCCAGGCTAAGGAACGAAAAAAAAAGGGTTAAAAGGTCAGTGTTTGTTGTTTGGGAATGCGGACAGGTGTTGAAAGGCCCATTCCCAGCCCCGTCCCCAGAGTCTTCTCGGCGCGTTCAAAAATGGCAGCGCGAAGAAGACCTTGGCGAACAGCAGGTCACGTGACCACAAAATTAGCCAATCGCGAGCCCGCCGCCATTTTGAATCAAACAATCCAAAATCTCCAATATTTTTGGAGACACGTGACCTGCTATTCGCCAGGGTCTTCTTCGCACCCGCCGCCATCTGGGAAGCGGAGATGGCCCTGGGAACGAGGTGGGCCTATTCCATACTTTCGCTTTTTCTTAAATGGAAACAAAATTTACCAGGAACTTGTAGTGGCTCGTATTTTTTTTTTACAAACCTGCGAGGCGCGAAATACAGAACACGTAACGACATGCAGATGATTAACTAGAAAATTAATTTGTCTCCAGAGGACACAACTGCATTTTATGGAATAGCTATGTCTGCAATGATTTCATGTATACCGCATACGTAAATAGTGAGAATTCAGGACATGACTGCATTTTATGGATAGCTATGTCTACAATGATATTGACCAGAAAAATATATATTAAAGGGACTATGTCACCTGGTGCCCATAGCGCGGTAGGGTCCATTAAAAAGCTAATTTGCATACGACCTTTTTCGCAGTTTATATCGGTAATCTGGAGTGAAGTATTTCTTGTTGAGTAAATAAAGGCGAGTCGTAGGCTTCTGTAAATTAGTGTCAACGTAGCTGCAATATACGGAAAGCTTGTAAGTGCCATCCGACATACGTTAAAATCCGACATCCGACTTGTTAAAAGAAAAAAAATCCCACATCCGACTTGTTAATATCTGACATCCGACTTGTTAAAAAAAAAAAAAAAAAAAATCCGTCTTGTTAATATCCGACATCCGATATTGAACTTGGCCGTATAAAATGGGGTTGGACAGGCCACAAGTTCGACTTCTTTGAGTGACGAAGTCTAGACTCCAACGCGACTGTGTTTTAGCCTTTTTCATTGTTTGGCTGTTACTAGTAAAGTGAATGCTCCCATCTGTATGATATGATGAGCGGTTTTAGTACTTGTTGTTGCTCTGTAATAATGTCGGAGAGGACATAGTCGAGGGTGGAACCTTTATTATTAATAATACAAAATACATTTTTTTATATTAAAGTATCAGGTTTTAGGTGATATTGTGTTACAAAGGGCAAGATTTGGCGAATACGACTGCCATTTTAGTATAGTTGTTACCATTAAATTGAAATTAATTTTCATGCAGGATTAATCTGAGTGCTCTTTCAAAGGTTCGTGTTTGTAGAAGGTGTTGTATGCTGCCCATACTGTATTAACCCGCTCTATTTGCGGTATGTTTGTGTATAGGCTCGTTATATTTCATCCATTGAAACAAGGATTTTGTCTTTTAGAGATTTTAATTTCCGCCATCCGCGCCATAAGCGAAGTGCACAGTCGGATGTCGGATTTTAACAAGTCGGATGTCGGATATTAACAAGTCGGATGCCGGATTTTAACAAGTCGGATGTCGGATTTTAACGTATGTCGGATGGCACTTACAAGCTTCCGTAAATTTTATGCAAACAGATGGAAATTTCATAATTTGAAAAGTAAAATAACGTTCAATAAAAAGTACCGTGCAGCGTGACAATCGCCGGTACGGCCAGTATTGTAGTGAGCTTCCCTGCGAAAAAAATAGAATGTGAAGCGAAATCGAATCCGCTGTGGTTTTGCAAAGGACCAACACATCATTGTAATATCCATTTCATTATCAAATAAATAATATTCTTCACCATTTTGCTATCAGAATTCTAGGAAAGGCTCAATAAGTCCGCTACTGCCGTGGCAAAATTCATTCAGTAAACTGAGGCGGCCCGCCATTGAAGCTGTTGTTTTCTTCTAAAGACTCGATTGATTTCTTTCTCGCCTCCAGCGAAAGGAGATGGGCAGCGAAAGTTGAATGTGATAAGAAACTAGCGTTTAATGTTGCTCCAAACCGCGATGAATATAAAGCCATAAACGTCTAGCCTGTTCCTTCGATGGTACTAGTTCTTGCCCTTGATTCTTTCTTTGAAGTACAAGTCCACTGTAATACTTTCTATCGGATATTTTTCGCAAATCGAGCAAGCTAACACCGAAATAACTAAATAGAACTGTAGTTCGATATCTCTTAAGATAAGTTAACATCAAGAGTGAGCCAGATGCAACGGATTGCCAAGATTAGCGTAGATTTGTTCACGACTGCTTCATCTCCTCGAATCTCCCGCCGAATTTCAAAACGTTGGCGAACGCTTTCAAATTGAAGCTGAAAACTCGTATGCAAATTAGCTTTTAGTGGACCCTACCGCGCATGGGCACCAGGTGACACAGTCCCTTTAAGTTCAGTTATTCGGCTTTTTGATTGCCTCGTAGACTGTTCTTGGCATTCGGTTAGTGGGGGGCATCCACTTACCGAACGAGTGGAATTAGCAGGCTAATTGCCTCGGAGAAAATGTCAAACACGGTGGGTGCTAACCACATAAAAGAGAAAAAAGAACGCCAATCAATGAAGTAATTATACCAGCTACAGATACATACAATTGATGATCATGAGTGCTTGCAAGGGTCGCCAATAGAGAAGTTTTCTAATACAGTAATATTGTTTCTAAAGCCAATCAAGTACGGAGGAACTGAATTTGTCGCGGATAAAATAATTCGATGATTTTTGTCCCTCATTTTCTTTCTTACGAAAACTTATTAACCAAAGAAATAGCTTTTCAACCTCACATCTCACCTGGGGAATTGCAACCCGACTGCATTTGTTCCAGTAGTAAGTAAGGTAAAACTGGCCTCTCCTTGATAAACACCTGATTGTGAACCTTGGAATGCAAACCAATCGATAGTGGTATTCCTCTAGCCACTGGCTACCTTTTTCGAGACAGGCCTTGAAACGGCTAGTGGTCACATCTTCCACCCAAATAAAAGCATTATCATGGACTGTGGATGATTCGTTTCCATGATTGATTGAAGCAAATACACGCGCAGGATTTGCACTCTAGAAACTGCTGCTCAGAGACCCTCTCAACTCCTGATAAGAAAAAAAGTAAAGTAAAAGTAAAAACCTTTATTTGACTTCGAATTACAGATAGCAAAAATTATAATATAATAAGATATAATAGCTGTTATTACAGATGTTAGCGGTTTGACATGCAAACGAGGCGAAATGGTCAATCTGGCATAGCCTGTGTCACATCCGCCATCTCCTACCTCCAGGAAAAATCGGCGAGAGAGGACGATGTTTTCCCGGGGTGTCTAATCGAACGTTCGGCAATCGAACAAAATCGAACACCTATCGTTCAATTGTGTTCGGCAATCGAACATAATCGAACTCACAAAAACATTTTGTTAATCGAACACAATCGAACCATAATGGAACGTTCGATTACCGAACTTATGTTTGTTTGGTTTTGTTCGATTTTGTTCGAATGAGTTCGATTTTGTTCGATTGCGCTCGATTTTATTCGATTGCGCTCGATTTTGTTCGATTGGTTCAATCTCTAATTGAACTCACACAAAATTCGATGTTCGATTATGTTCGACTACCGAACGCAATCGAACACCAATCGTTTGATTGGTTTTCGATTGTTGTTTTGTTCGATTTTGTTTGATTAGACATCCCGGGGTTTTTTGAGGGGAGGAGGCGGATGTACACAAGCTAATCTGGCATTGTATTGACCCATTAGCCTCGTTTGCATACTTTTTAAAACAAGATAATATTTGACTGCAGGCTCAACTGTAATAACAGCTATTAAAAAGAAACAATCGGTACATTTTTCGTATCAATAAATCATGCGAATGTTCACTTATTTTACTGAGATGTCCAATTAGTTTAGACCACTTGTCATCGACAAACATCGTGTTTATATTTGTGTTCAGTCAGACATGAGTAGTAGTAAACCACGTCGGTTTAGTCAGTAGCCAATCAGAGAGCCACATATTGCACACGTGACCGAAATGGACCAATCAGAGAACGCATTCCAAAACATTCCAAACATTCCAGACTGACATGAAGTAGGTAGTGCACTGAAGTGTCCCCCTAGGATTTAATCGCCATGGAAACGGTCACGCAATGTTTTTTTACAACGTGGGACAATCTCTAGGGTCCATGCTTTCACGCGATCGTAATCGTCTACATTGGAATACACTTTATCTTTATCTTCGATACATTCATTACATAAGGCACGATCTAACAAATTGTCAAAACGATCCTGACACATGAGTCGTTCTTGACGTTCCCGTTCCAAGTCTGTCATTTCTTCATCTTCTTCTATTCTGACAACAGTTTCAGGACATTGTACTTCATCCTTGCTAGCTATTTCCGTACCACTATTACACTTAAGTCCACAAGGACCGTTGTAAATAGCATACAGAATGCGATCTTCTAGGTGTTGGGTTGAACGATCTCGTCGAGTCCCTTCAAGTGAGAAAAAAAATGCGCTTTCTGGAGTGACCTTCTCCTTTAACAGCGTTCCTTCGCTGACCGGAGTCTTTTAAAGCAAGGAAACGACTTATGAATTATATAGAAAGACAACCTCAAATCACACGCTAAAAATTATAATTTGATAATGTTAAGTTAACATTCGCTATTTTAAGTTATTTTTGGCGATGTCAAAGTAATATTTTACTACAGTAGCAAAACACCGAAAAGCTACTATATAAATCTAAACGGAACGAGGATTATCAAAATAGGTATATAATAGGCTACATTTTCCAGGATGTACACACAAACTGTGACACATCTTCTTTAAAACAAATGTACCTCCGTTCTAGACAAATTTTCTACACAAAAATAGTAAAATGGTTGATAAAACCTAGCTCTCGTATGCCGCCGATTGGTCTGATATGTCATTTCCGGAAACTTCCCCAGCCATTAACATTAAAACATGTTATTTGTCTCCAGCATGCCGTAAGGACCAGGCCTACAGTAAGCTCAAATCAGCTTCTCGCAGGCATGCCGGCGATAGAGACCTGGGGTATCACAGTATCACAGACATCAGTGCCTACAACGGAATCTCCCATGAAGCATAGCGGAGGCATATGAGAGCCAATAGTTAAACTTGATTTTAAATACCATAAAAATATACTGGAATTTAATAAAATCCATCTTCCAAGAAAAAAAATGTTTAATATAAACCATTGAACAAGTGGTGGAAACTGAGCTTTGCATTCTTGGTATTTGTCTTACTAGTATTAATAATATTTTTTTAAACTGAAACTTATCTGCTTCACTTGATTAGCCTTAGCTTTGTGTTGATTAATTTGGTTGTTTATTAAAATTCATTCAATTCATTTCGATATCTGATTGATTTCACTGCGTATAAAAACAAGGCAAAAACTGCATTACGGAGTTCATTCCTTAGTTTCTAAAAATAAATCATAGTATTGATATTCAATATTTTGTCTTGCATGACTAAGTTGCAACTTTGGCTGCTGGTGTTTGCTGTAGCTATTATGTCCCAGTCATCTAATTGTTACAAACAACACTTGCGTCCTCGCCGTGACTACAGTACGATATTGGACCCCATCCATTATTGGGACAATCAAGTAGCGATGTCTCATTTCCTTGGCAGTTAGCATAACCCAGCCAAATATTATTAGATCCCTGACCGTATGCCGCACAACATGGAGCGGAAGATGAGCTATAGAACCCAGCTGACGGCACACCACATGCGCATCATTCATATCCCAGGCATCATCACACACAGTGCCCCATTGTCCGCTGTGAAAAACTTCAACACGGCCATAATTGACTCCGCCATCCACCAGACGCACGACAGAAGTACGAGTTTCATTTGAACACTGCACACTGGCGTCTTCGCTGTGGGAGCAATCATTGTTTTCCCCATCCACGGTGTCCGCAATCGTAGAGATGCGACTCACTTCCGGAGCAGGCCGACTCGTCCATCCATATCGGACCGGTTCCCTGACCATGAGTGGCGCCGCTATAAGCTTGTACGGCGTGATGGAAACGAAGCTGCCTGCACACCACGTTGGCGTCATTTATATCCACTGCATCATCACAAACTGTACCCCACTGGCCGTCATAGTAGATCTCGACTCTTCCAGCTGTTCGAAGATGCTCCATTTATACGGACGCTTCCCCCTGTAATGACTAATGATTAAAATAAATAAATAAATAAATAGATAAGCAAGTAAGTAAGTAAAGTAATTAGTAAGTAAGTAACTAAAGAATTAAATACACTGTTGAATAATAATAGCAAATAAATAGGTTGAAGTTAAACATCACATAAATGTAAGGGCAGAAAGTACCACCCTATATTTCTCCAAAATAATACACGCTATGAAAATGAAATCTATATGGTGTGCAAAGCATCCAATCGAGTTTATTTTAGTCACAGTCAGGTATCAATTATGACGTTATATCGCGCGAAAATGACGTCATAGTTTAAAACAATTCGCCATCTTGGATCCGCCATCTTTGATTTCGAGATTTTTCCGAAATGTCAGAAAATCAAATATAAGGGTGCATAAATTGTAAACTTGGAAGAAACTCGTCGTAAAAAGCGAAAAAATTAAGCTGAAAAACACACCAAACTATTTGAGCAAAGGAAGGAAGGAAGGAAGGAAGGAAGGAAGGAAGGAAGGATATATTAACAGTTTCGCGCCCATGCTGTGAAATTTATTTTTATTCCGACATCGCTGGCTAATCAGGTAGTTCTCTTAAAATAGCTCAGCTATGAACTGAAGAGTAAATGTAGATTAAAAAAAATATATTGGATGAGACCCATGTATGGGGGAATCTTTTTTTATATGCGTTTGACATACATCATACCTCGGTAACGGTGCACGAAATCCTTGGAAAGTTACCGAGCCATCAGATGTGAACCTCACATAAAGATTGTTAGATGAACTTGTATTGGGTGCTGGGAGAGAAGATCCACTAAAACTACCAATCAGAGGAGAGGACAATGATCCACCATTGTACACTCTTACGTAATCGTAAGACCTCTCGGTGTTAAAGCGAAGGAAGACAAGTTCCAGAACAGCATTGGAAGTTATATTCCATTGGCAATCCATATTATCAGTGTAGGCCGTATTAATCTGATTTGACTCTATTATTCCATCTGTTTTAGTTTGACTTATTAACGTTTTGATTCGCACAGGAGCTTGTCGCGTTAACGAACGGTGCTGTAAATAAATAACAGATTGGAGAACTTATTAATTACTCCAAATAATAAATAAAAATAAATTTTCAAACAGCAATAGTTACATGACATGTCAAAACTCATATAAACCTGATATTATTTGCCATAACATCAGTATACGTCTTTATAATTACTGTTCATGGTTTGTTTGTTTGTTTGTTTATTTGTCTGTTCCAAATTTAGTCGAGAAAGAATGAAATAAACCTCTTAAAGAAGTTTATCTATTTCGTTTTCAATTTTTCCGTCAAATAGTCTTTCTTTCCACCTGTCCTCTCTGCAACTCTGTCATCTGTCACCCCCCCCCCCCCCCCCCCCCCCCCCTATTCAGCCAAACTACCATATGTCAACATAGTTCGGGGAGAGATGGGGGAGGGAACTGTAATAATTAATTGATCTTCGTCTCTGGTTGATATTTCAAATAACTTTTGCCATAAGAATATAAGACCGGTCGGATAAGGGTTTGTTTAAATGTTAAAAAGTGGGCGTCAAGAGAGGAAACAAAATATATTCAAATGTCCACTTTACTTACCATCACATCTACTTCTACCGTCCCCTGTATACCCTGGCTGACATCTACATTTATAGGAACCAGAAAGAGTAACACACTGGCCATGAGCATGACAGGAAAATGAACCCAAGCGACACTCGTTTATATCTGTTTCAATAAATAATAACAGTGATTATCTATCATAACCACGGGCCACCTAAGCTAAAGATAAGAGAAACAGTGTCACGGTATAAGCGGTATTGAGTTTTAGTCACTTGAAATCGAAAACCAGCACGTGAAAATTTCCCGCCTAAACGTCGACCGCTAACCGTCACATTCCAGCAAGGAATCGATCGATCCGTCCGTCTGAAAGCAGATATTTATCGGACTAAATCAATGTTTTCGAAAATAGCAAGCAGAGAAGAAAATATCTAAATCTTGGAGATACTCAACAGCGTAGAAATTGGTTTTTAATCCGTTCGGCCTGAAGAACAAGGCATTTACTTTTAGATTCGAATTACAAATTGAAAGTCAGTGTGACAATCGACCTCTCCGAGCTCCGCAGTGTCATTTTGCATGGATGACAAAACGCCCATGCCCTCCCCGGCATAGGGTGATTTTGTCACCATGACGCCATTTTGTGTGTGGTTCAAACGTCCAACGGGTATCGGGAAACGTGAGTGTCGAACTGTCGAAAATTTATCTCCAGTTAAAACGGAATTTGGAAGCCGAAGGGTACATTCGTTATCGGAGATTACACTGGTGGAAGTTTTGAGGCGATTTGAGTATTTGAACGGAATTTATCGATCTTCGAGTGATTGGATTTGAAATCTTCTTTCCAGCCTTCCCCAAATTATATTAACGGAAAACCTCGAAAGCTAAAACTCGCCTAAATCGCCTCAAACCGGCCTGAGAAGCTGGCAACCTACAAAGAATACAACACAGCAACAGGGTAAGTCGTTTTTATTCACAAAACATTCGATTTTATATCTTCTAAAACATAACCGTTGCATTCCCATACAAACCCTTATAAATCGAGCCGTTGTAACACAATACCGCTTATACCGTGACACTGTTTCTCTTATCTTTAGCTTGGACGGCCTGTGATCATACAAGCAAACTTCAAATTGCAACGGATTTGCCCGGGGGGGGGGGGGGGGGCACTCCCTTATATACGCTATATAGGTACGTGCCGCTGGACAGGGTATGGTTTTTAAGCATTTTGGTCTGGAACAGGGTATAACAAAAATTATTTTTTGGTCTGGAACTCAGGGTATCAGTTTCCAAGAAGTTGGCACAGAGGTCGCTAATTGATACTCTGGAATATGATTATGTTAGTCAGACGAAACAAAACGCGTAGCAAAGAAGCGTTACAACTACAAGTTCGCAGTGCTGCTTACTAGTTTAGCCTTTTGGGTTAGAAAAAAATCGTTCAGTAAAAATAGTCTGGAACAGTGTATCTTTTATTAACATTTACTCAAAACGCAAAATTAGCGTTTTGTGGTCTGGTACAGGGTAAGGGTTTTTATAGCCCAGCGGCACACCCCCACCCATTTAGTTTGGGAGTACTCCCCGGGGTACTCGTGAATCGACGCCGGCCACGACATCAAGTATAAGGGTAAGACTAACACGTCATCACACGAGTAGGAGTATTGCTATTCTCATTGATGGGATGCTATCCCGCCGCAGGTAAACCCCGACACCCCTGGTAACTATTTATACATCTGGGTGGGAAGGGAATTGTGACAGTGAATTGTCTTGCCACGAACTCAACACTAAGTCCTGCGGCCGGCCAGGCTCCAACTAGTACCGCTTGATACAAAGCACTCATTTTTAAGGTTTAATAAATACTTGTATCTCGGTGTAGTTCATAACCTGCGATTATTTAATTTAGCCATTATGTTAAAATTTAATGGGTAAATCAAAGTTTTGCAAAACACTAACTCCAGGTATTGCAACACAATACCTACAAACCTGTGCAGCTTTTTCCATCCAGAAGATATCCAACAGGGCAGCGACAAGAGTACGAACCATTACTGTTCACACAAGACGCGTTCTCTGGACAATCGTAAGAAAAATCGCTGCATTCGTTGTAATCTGTGTGAAGAGAATATGTCAACTCCCTACATCACAGACTCTCTCTTTCTTGGGATTGAAAAGGGGCACCTATGGGCTCATGAGATAATATTTGTGGTGTAAGCATGGGCGATGGTGGTGGCGTTGGTGATGGTATCGGTGATGTGATGGTGATAGAGTATCGAGTTTACAATTCGATGCAAAACATGAATTGAAATTTATGGATAAAAAATATGTGCACTGATAATATTTAATTGTAACCGTTAGCCTCCTCTAACAAAATAATATGTTCTCTCATCGTATAACCTTTCCTCCTAAAGGAAGCCGAAATATTACGTAGTGAACCTAATTATGAACATGTGCATGAAGGCTAAATTCACAAATAACTAAAATCGCCAAGTCAGTGAATGCATCAAAATCAAGGACACGTACCTTTTTTACAAGTAAATCTGTGGCAGTTTGTGCAGTTGACGTCATTCCATTGATACTTGTGATCTTGAAGTAAACCAAGAGTATGGACACAATCCTCGTTTCGAAAATTATTTGGTTGGTTTTTTGCCCAGTAATGAAAGTCAAAAGGTGTTCCGTCGCTCCACACGAATGTTCCTTCAGAGTTGATATCAGAGAGGCCCAACCAAGAGTGTTCCCCACCGTGTAGACTTTGGACATATACATTTTCTTCCTGGCTGTGGATACTGGGGAGTTTAGCTCCAAGTGTGGCGCATGTCCCCTGGCTGTTACTCCAAGAATCGCAGGAAGACACCTTTCTATAGCAATATCCTTTAAAATAGGTCCCGTCATCCTGGCAAATATCTGTTTAATAAGTTTAAACTTGTCAATGTTTCATTGATAGCTTAACTAACAAAGTGATGTCGTTATAATAAACTTAATTGGTCAATATACATTGATTATATTGGTTCGTGCAGTGTTTTCTCAAAGAAGGCAACATTGAAATTCTCTCAATGATAGCAATAGGGGTCAACGAGTTCTTTTCTAATTTATAAATATTTTTAGCAGGTGAATCCTCTATTTAGGTGTCCACTTAATGTATTATTATTTCACGATGACAATGGCTTTTTTAACCAATGATTGGACATACAGCCAAATGATACCAAGGTTGTGCTATTTGAGTGACGATCGTTAAAGTATGTAGTTATATGTATAATTATTATTTGATTGTGCTATTTTTTTTTGGTACGACGAATGTAGAATGAGAATGAGAGTTTTTTCTTCTTCTTGCAGACTAAATAACAATAACATTTTATTTATAGTTTGAATATGTAACCAAAATTGTGACAGCTGTACAATTGATGAATTGTTCTTTACCTGATAATACTGCATATGAAACAGTCAGTGGATCAAAGCGTTGAACAAACAATTCCTTTACACAAATGCGAAATTTGGAGTTGGTGATAAACTAAAAAAGAAAGACAAAAGAAGACAAAGAAAGAAGACAAAAAACGAAACAAATGAGTGTCGGAATGTACGTACCCTTATACAGTCGAAGCTCTCTGAGCGGACAGCTCTACTTAACGGCCGCCTTGACAAAACCCCGTTTGAACTCTAGCTCATAAAAAAACTCTGTATTTACACACTCCCCTAAGCGGCCAGCTCCACGTTTGCAGACAGTTGTCGATCTGCTTCCCGAGGGTATCCGCTGAACGAGCTTCGACTGTATAAGTAGTTAAACCCTTATAAATATTCATCAAAACTTAATCCCACTTCTTTAATTAAACTTTAGCCTTTTGTGCTAGTCCACGCATATTGTTCTGTGTAACAAATTCACCACACTCATATCACTCTGAAACAAATCAGGCAATGATCCATGGCTCAAGTTACCTCAATCCAGCTTACGATTCCGTTGCACTCTGCCGCTGCATTTCCACCACCGCTGGAATGTTTGGCTGTTAACACCACTGTTGGTGATTTGCTGTAGCTCCGAATAAAACTGACATCCTGTTAATAATAAATATATATAATATATAAATATTTAGCCTGGTATATCGATAAAGACGTTTAGTAGCTAGGTAAAAAAGGGTTTAACCCTATTCTGCCTTGGGGAAGGGGGTTTGATCACGTGACTTGATGTTTCCATGGCAACCAAGTTTTCACAGGCCGTTTTACCCAAATTTGGTATTTTCAGCTTAATTTTGCATCCTTATATTATTTTCGATTTTTCAAATCAAATTTGGTGATTTTCTGACATTTCTGAACAATTTAAAAATCCAAGATGGCGGATCCAAGATGGCGGACATTTTTTACAGTATGACGTTATTTTGACGTAATATGATATCATAACTGATTCGTGATTGTCACTAAAATACACATGTTTGAATGCTTTATACACCACATAAGTTTCATTTTTTATAGCACAGATACTTTTCGAGATACAGGTCGTTTTACCCAAATTTGTTGGATTTTTAACGAGTGAATGCTTAGCATGAACGAAGTTATAGCGTATAGCGGACAAATTTCACTCGCTCGTATGGAATGCCGTTTGTTTCAAAAATACTTCTTTGTCATTTATAAGACTTTACTTGAAATATATAAAACTTATTACTTTTTAAATATAACTTCTTGGTTTATGTATATAACTTGTGGCAAAATATAAAACTTGTTGCTCAATATAAAACTTGTTGCAAAATATAAAACTTCGTACGCAATATAAAACTTATTGCGCAATGTAAAACTTGTTGTAAACGGTATAAAAACTTATTGCAAAATATAAAACTTGCTGCAAAATGTAAAACTTGTTGCGCAATATAAAACTTGTTATAAACAGTATAAAACTTATTGCAAAATATAAAACTTGTTGCGCAATACAACAAATCTGGAACCCAGTCTACTGCACGAACAGGTGAGAACGAGGCGGTTGTTAGCCTGCAAAACAGGCGTATTTTGGGCGAGCGAGTGCTGAATATTCCATCGAGTGTTTATAAGCCGCCATCTCCCCACCCCCTACCCCGCCCCCTTCTCCGACTCGCCCCAACTCTCCACGTTTTGTGAATCCAAGATGGCGGCTAAGCCCACACGCAAGCCCACAAAGCCCACAAACCGCCTGCATTGCAGGCTAGGTGGCTAAGGCGGCTGTCGAGGCGGGAAACAAGGCGGGAGATGGCGGCTTATAAACACTCGATGGAATATTCAGCGCTCGCTTGCCCAAAATACGCCTGTTTTGCAGGCTAACAACCGCCTCGTTCTCACCCGTTCGCGCAGTAGACTGGGTTCCAGATTTGTTGTATTGCGCAACAAGTTTTATTTTTACAATAAGTTTTATACTGTTTATAACAAGTTTTATATTGCGCAACAAGTTTTACATTTTGCAGCAAGTTTTATATTTTGCAATAAGTTTTATACCGTTTACAACAAGTTTTACATTGCGCACGAAGTTTTATATTGCGCAAGAAGTTTTATATTTTGCAACAAGTTTTATATTTTGCCACAAGTTATATACATAAACCAAGAAGTTATATTTAAAAAGTAATAAGTTTTATATATTTCAAGTAAAGTCTTATAAATGAGAAAGAAGTATTTTTGAAACAAACGGCATTCCATACGCTCGATCCCTCGCTCGATCCCTCGGTCGATGGCCACAAGTTGTAAACAATAATGTATGCGTAGTGCGGTAATTTATGCATTATCTGTAAACAAAATGGCGTCTGGCGCGGATCTCTTCTATTTTTCAACACGGTATTTTCACTCCTACAATTACAATTAGACACCTTTTTGGAGTTCGAAATTGAAAGAAATAACCCTAAATAATACTCGACCGCCCAAAGAGGAGACATTTAGAATATTAAAAGTGAGTCACGTTTGAAGTTCTTCGATCGATTCAAGCTCTGATGAAGACTCAAGCTGTCGAAACTTTTAAAACCAAGCTGCGGACTTCAAGACTTAGGAACACACTTAAGTATGTTAAATGTTGTATCTTCTTTATACCAAGTGTATGAATAAAATATAATTTATCTGAATCATTCTATATTTTCTTTTGTACCGCTATGGAATTCTATGATTTTCTTTTGCTTGCGTCTGAACTATAAAAACCCTTCAATGCTTTTTTTCCAGCGTATATATTTAAATCGAACTGATATTAGTACCTGTGTTTCTCATACTTGCGGGGAAAAACAAAAAACAAAAAACGTGCCCGTGCCTCCACCGGGATTCGATCTCGCGACCTTCGATACGCAAGATTCCTTTTTTGACTCACGGGGGACACCTACGGGAGCGACAGAGGCCCTGGCCTGTACTTTTGCTCCGCTGAACGAATGAACGACTATCGCGGGCTCAAATGAGATTCACCGAGGACACCGCAACGTTTCGTTGCTTTCCTTTTTAACTATGTTGATTTACTCACCAAAGGACTGGTTTCAGTGGCTATGTTCATCTTTTCTATTCATGGATCTATTTAGACGCTCGACAGTGTTTTTTGGCTCACCCCCCATATTTCCTTGGCGCTGGCGAATGGACTCGCATCGTTTGTTGAGTTATTTTTTTTAATTTAAGTCTTAAATACCTCTTAGCTAGTCAGCGCGATGGACGATGTTATCATATGCATGTATGTTATTTTAGTTGCATGAATGGTTGAAATAATTGTAAAATATTATTATCGGAACGACTGTGCGAGGAAGCGTTGCGTGACGGGGGACAAAAAACTAAGATTTACCTGTCATTTTCATATGTTTTTTAACAGGAGAGCAAACCCATTTTTGATAATTTAACTGTAGCTAATTTTAGTCCAAGAATTACAACTTCATAGATAACTGAAGTATTTTTCTTTCCAAGAGCTTCGTGTATGACAGAACTGAAGACGAATTAATGTTTACTTATAAGCTTACAATTAATTTTATATTGTGCGTGCGAAGCAGAGACTACACAAACAAGATCAGAATGTTTTGAAATGATTGAAATATTTTATTTCACGAACAGCAACATGCTTTAAAATAAAACTCAAACCAGTTCGAACATATTGGCCGAATATTTAAACGACGTCTAAAAAGTTAGTTAATGAGGTCTAAATCTGAACAATTTAGAAATCCAAGATTTGAGATACAAGAAGGCTGATTTTTGTTAATGTATTATTGAGTCATTATGGCTTGTATGACGTAATAATTGACGCGGACTGCCACTATAATAAAGATTTTCGGATGCTTTGCACACCATGTAAGTTACATTTCATCCCCCCACCCCAGGATCACGAACGAAAAAAAATCCCAGGCAAAATAGGGTTAATTAATCCAGGGGTTAGCAAAATCCGGGATAATTTTCGGCGGTGCACGGGCCAGTTTGGCCCGAGTGTGACGGGATTCAAGTCCATCACAAGTTTACCCCCCAGCATTTCGTCAGGTTTCCCTAACAGATCGCCGGTACCCATTTATACCCTGGATGGGGAGAGGCACTGTCAGAGTTAATGTATTGCCCGAGGCAAAGCGGAGTCCAACGCGCTAACCATTAGGCCACCGAGCGTCCCCCTTTTACAACTATAGGTATGCAATGATAATATGGTTATCATCGTATTTGTTCGCCTCTATTATCGAGTGTCTACTGCATGGTGTAATTAATGAATCTGGAGTTTACAACATCGCTAATAGCTCCACCTCACCCCCTTCATATATATGCTACGTACCTGACAGAATGCGAAGTTGTGATTCTTAGAAGGCAAAACGTTGATTTGAAACTTAACATCACTATGTTCTTTAAACAGTGGTCTGTGAAGGGAGGTGAACGCCAGCCAGTTCTGTAACAAAAATATACTAGCTATAATAATGAGGGGAGTGTTATGCTTTAAAGTTAAGGAAGAACAGCTTGTCAGCTGTACTTTTGTTGGAATTTATATAAAGCCCAACTTATCTCAATTCTTCTTTTTCTGAAATATAATTTATGTCGACCTGAGAAAAATGACGCAAATGCAGAAAATGCATCGCCGTAGTTCTCGATAGCACAATGAAAGCAAATATCTAATTTCCACTGTTAAGATTATTTTGTTCCTTGCTTGTTGTACATAGACAAAAACCGAAACCTGAACATAGGCTCAAAGATCAGCTTAAATTATATTTAATTGATAGAACAACATCAGATCAGATTGGATTGAATTGGATTCAAGATATTGAGTTTCAATGGCTCGAATTGTATTGGATAAGAGAGGACGATATAATAGAAGGATTCCCCGTGCCCCATGACAACTGTTTGAAATCAATTAAGAGAGAGAGAAAAAGTTTTTTCTTTATACCAAGGACAAAACGACGCCGTTAAGTAAATCTAACGTTGTATACAAATTCAGTTGCCCTGGTTGCAATTCATCTTATGTTGGTAAAACGAACAGAAATCTCGTTGTCCGCACACAAGAACACGCGCTCTCGGACAAAGAAAGCGCTATTTATAAACATCTACGCAATTGTGAGCTTTTCGCGCATATTCAAAATCTTTGTAATTTATGAGATATTTTTGGTAATATCAATGCTCCGCCTTCTACCTCTACGAACAAATAATTGTTCATCCAAGCAGTCCGAGTTAACACCATTATACTGGACAGTGATGATAACTGGAATCTCCTATTATACAAAGAAGCTTATCACATCAAGCGTCTCCGACCATCACAAAACAATGGCTTAAAAGCCAGCAGAGAACTTTGCCTTTTCTCCTGAGTACCTTCTTTGTTTTGCCTTTCACTTGTGTATTAATGCAAATTACCACCTAGTATTTAAACTCCGCACTTTGTTTTGTCACTTTAGTCTGAAGATGGTGTAAAATCATACCGAAATATAGCCACAGAAAGTTTCTAGTTGTATTTTGTTGTCCATATATTTGACACAATGCAATTACTCGGATTAACCTTTATTCTTTAAGTTTCATTTCCATAGTGTCAATACTTTTCGAGATACATAGAGAGGGGGGAACTTTCTGCCCCCCCCCCCCCCCCTCCCCCCACATTTCAAAAACAATCATTGGAAGAGACCCATGTGTGGAGGAATGCTTCTCTTCGGATCTTCCTCTATAATTGTATTGGATTATATCCGATTTGATTTGATTAGATTAGATTGGATTGAATTGAATTGGATTGATTGGAACAGTGGAGTGGAGTAGTTTTGAGATTAGAGTAAATTAAAACTCTTACCACCGAGATGTCGTCATGAACCCCTGCAAAGTTTTGAAGCTCCCGGAGACAGATCTTAAAGGAACTGGCTGATACATCTTCGAGCCACACACTGGTAGCATCGTGCTTAAGATGTGATCTGTAGTGGTCAGCTGTTAGAAATACCGTGGGTGTGTCGGAAAACCTTCCCTAAAAAGTAAAAAGAATAACAACTTAACATCTTAATTTAAGATTTACCTGCATTATTCATTACATGAAATAACGTTTTGCCAACGATCAAACCATCCTATAATACGTCTTTTTTTAGTAAATTTGAGAAAAAAAAGTATTAACCAAACTAGAAAGACTAACGTTTGGAAGAGTGACTGTCTGACAGCTAGTTCCAGTCCACCATCGGGAAAACTTTTCCTCGCCTGCAACTCCCCCCGACGGAGCACCTTGATAGGCAATCCAGTCAACTGTTGCGAAGCTATCGGCAGGGTAGTCATTCCTACCAGCTCGAGTAACACAGGCTGTAAACTGAGTGGCGTTAACGCTTTCCACCCACGGTGTAGTGGCCTCATGAACTAAGGTAGCATCAGAGTAATTCATGTGGTTAACAGTAAGTTGTATGTAAACTTTCTTATGAGGGTAGAATATGAACGGTTCAAACTTGATTATTTCACACTGATCTTCTGCCCAGGAGGGAACGTTTTGGAACTTGTGTCTTCCTTTCTGAAGTGGGAAACCTAGAAGTGAATAAACACAAAACTAAATAAATGAAGAAATAACACAAAATGAGCCAAAACGCGATTACCGAAATGCCTTTTTATAGACTCTACGAGGACCAGGGAGGTGCGAAATAACTCACAAAGGCATGTTTCACCAGCTCAGTT
The DNA here is from genome assembly GCA_029204205.1 of Desmophyllum pertusum. NCBI lineage: Eukaryota > Metazoa > Cnidaria > Anthozoa > Scleractinia > Caryophylliidae > Desmophyllum > Desmophyllum pertusum. The sequence goes on along the minus strand of MU827307.1, from coordinate 1,972,700 downwards.
CCAAACGAGAATCATACAGGTACATTGCAGGTCCTTTGCTTTTTCTGTACGTGGGCATGTTGTTTGCTCCAAAAACAAAGCGTTCAACTAACATTTTTTTCTACATATTAAGCATCTGATAATAACAGATTCTTACAAAGATCTTCACATATATATATATATTCGATAATTTCTCGCGGAAACCCATATTGATGACATAGCATAACAGCGAAGATCACTTTCACTATTAAACTTTGTTCATTCCAGATGCCATCTGTGCCTGGTTGCATGATGTCTACTATTTTTCAGCATTCTTCAGCATTGTTTCGATAGCATTTAGGATTATTTATTGTAGTCGGAACAGGTAACGATCTCTATACTGTCCGTCTCCGGGCCTGTTATTCTGTCTGTCTGTCTGTCTGTCTGTCTGTCTGTCTGTCTGTCTGTCTGTCTGTCTGTCTGTCTGTATGCACCATCTCCATTATAAATAAAAAAAAGAACTTACATTAAGATGTTTTTTTAAGTACCTGTGCAGCTTCCAGGATGATAATCGGTATAATTCCCACGTGTTCTACAAATTTCTTGCCGTAGCAGGCACAAATTTTGGAATGTACGACCGTTCGAAGCGCAGACCTGTTCCTCGTATGACGGGCAGCTGTTTTCACAACCACAGGTAAACTGGTGAGGAGATGAGGCTACGCAGTTGCTGTGGTACTTGCAGCTTGCATTTGTGCAGGGATCGAGGTCTAAAAAAAATAATAAAGGTAATGAACCAATCATCGACTGAGGTGGTTTGGAATTATGTATTGAGGATAGGTTCTTGACGACACAATGAAAAAATCGACAATTCGACATTGTTAGCTCAATTAATTATTAGTCACATAAGACATTGGGGAGATAAAAATAGAAAAAATAGCGAAAATAAGTAGACGCTTTATTACCATGACCGTAGCCACTCCAGCATTGAACAGGGACATTTAACGTTTAAGATAATTTTAAAGGAAATAATATTACATGCAATCGTTTCCCTCGCACTTTTGTCTTCGTAATTTAGATCGAGACTTTTTGACCAACTGCTTGCCATTGTCACTTTATAGTTCTCTCCCTCGATCTCACTTTTAATCTTACTGAGGTTATCCCCTCGTTCTGAGCTGGAGTCGAGGGAGTGACCTAAAGTTACAACAGTGTGATACAAAGCAAAACACGTATCAATGTTTTACTTTAACTGACTTGTTTTGGAGACAAAAAGTGTCCGCGCTGACTTGAAACTTTAAAATATTCAATAAATATAATGCATGAAAACAATTGACTTATAGGCCGAACATGTCTTGACAATCCGTTGTACCAAATGTTCTGACAATTTTGAAAAATCTGGACATTCAGGATAGCAGAGTCACGTACTTTTGGCGCGATATGACATTATATATTAATAATTACCTCCGATTACCAAGACGTTTGCTATTACGTTGCTTCTCTGGCCATCGTAACCCGCGCTGTCTTTTATGCACACTCGAAAATGGGTTTTCGTCACTTCCTTGAAAATATAAAAATAATATATTAAGACAAACATTAAACTTATTGATTTGTTTATTTATTGATTTATTATTTATTTATTAAAATTGGCGGTCAATAAATATAGTAAGCAATGGGTAAGTTCATTGTATCAATTATGTTTCTTTTTCTTTGTAAATGTTTTTATTTTTGGTTTTAAATAAGGTTGTAGAAATATACTGCACCTCCATCCAACAGCTTAAAGGATCTTTCACTGGGCATAATACGCTGGCTTTGTTATTACCACCATTGAGAACGGTTGCGAGTACCACTGGTGCTGTGTAAAATGGGCTTGTAAAGCTGACATTCTGCAAAAAAAGTGAAAACATGTATTTCGATAGTTAGTCAGTCTAGAACCCGAACAGATCAAATTAACTGTATTGGTTTACACAATTTTCCTTCTAGGGCCCTAACTTGAAAACGACATTCCAAATATTTTAGCTTGAACGTCCTTGTTGGGTGCCCCTGGGAGCAATGTGTAAGCCACTAAATAATTGTTTGTGGTCAGTCTTGCACCAGCGCTAGCAGTGGACACGGGTTCAGCTACTGTTGATCAGGTGTTTAAGACAAGGAAGCAAGCTTACTGTAGCTCGCATTAAAGGTGTACAGACGTACCTTACACAATCCGTAATTGTGTTCTGCAACTGGCACCTCTTTTTCCGAAAACATAATCTTTAACGATTCCTTAGCTTTCCACGACGGTGGAGGGTAATTCTCGTACGCCATCCAGTACTAGAGGATGAGATAAACACAAATAATTAAACGACCTCATTGATAACGGAAATCACAAATAAACTCGCTCATTGTAAACGATTATATCCCTCGGATGGTGTACCAGTTAAATAGCTAAAAGTGGGTATCAAGGTCAAACATGGATATTCTTCCTTATTTTAATTTGGATCGATTAAAACAAAGAGCAGGTTCTCGCATACCACTACAAGATTGTTGTGAGCACCATCAAATGCTCTTGACTCTCGTAAGCAAACTTCAAACTGACGTGTGGTAACGTTTTCCATCCAAATGCTCATGGCGTCCTGTCGTTGATCTAAAGTAGCATGTTGGACAGTCACGTGAACTTTAGGCACCAATGAAAAGGCCTAAACAAACAAAAATAATAACAAAAATATTAAAAATGACAACAAACATAATAAAATACTAACAATTGAGAGTTGTTATAATTAGGATATTATCATTACTTTGTTTTTCATTTGTTTCTCAAGAAGACGTGCTAGGAATGCGTTTTTCAATGCTAAAGTTTTGTGTAATTGACATTAGACAAAATCAAAACTGAAGGACAAAACGTATAAGACAATCAAATTTCACGCTGATCCTAGATTAGCTATCGTGCTTTGAACAACCGGACCCACGCGAGGAAGTTTCTCTCGGAGTTTGCTTCTATAAAAAATAAATCATTAACAGTCCAAAGCTCATTATTCAATCTTACCTGTGGAAATGCCACCTGACTGCATTGTGTTCCAGTAGTAAACAGGCTAAAACTAGTCTCTCCATGATAAACACCCGATTGGGAACCTTGGAATGCAAACCAATCGATGGTGGTATAACCTCCAGCACCCCGGCCACCTTGCACGAGACAGGCCTTGAAGCGGCTTGTGGTCACATCTTCCACCCAAACAAAAGCAGTATCATGAACTGTGAAAGATTCGTTTCCATGATTGATTGAAGCAAATACTCGGACAGGATTTCCACTGGAGAAACTGCTGCTAAATGATACATATTCACAATGAAAAACTATCGTCTCCCACTTGCCGAAGATCAATTTTTCCCCTCTCAGTTCCTGATAAGAAAATATACAATTAGAAAAAAATGAATCGGTGCATTAGTCATATCAATAAATCATGTCAATGCTCACTTCTTTACCACAGTACATGAAACTGAGTGTAGCCCACTTGACTTCGACACGCATCGTGTTTGTATATTTGTTTTCAGTCAGACAGTGATGATCGTTTATAGAAATATATGTTGTTCATCGACTTGAATTATTCCAACTTAACGCAAACATTTCCTTAACAAAATGATTTGAAAAACAACCAAACTGTAACGTATATGCATCTATTTCCTGTGATAATCATGATTGAACGGATGCCAAAAGGTCGTTGATAGTGCCTTCTATCTTTAGACAAAGCACTTATCGAAACCACTTGATATTCATAAGACAACTAATCTGGAAGACAGTAGTAAATAGGTATTTGACCTTGTCTACTTACTATTTTATTTCGAAATGGCTCCCATTCTTCCGAGTTCAGAACTATCTTGACATTTTCAAACGATAATTTTGTAGCGAAGAAAGGCGACGGAAGTGATTCTCGATCATAATTATTTCACGAGAAATTGATATTATTTGGTATACAGTGAGCCTCAATGTGACCAAAACACCGAAGATTTCCGCTAGTTTTCCAAACAAATTTCGATAATTTTCAAATATTTATTTACGCTTAAAGATTATTTTTAGTCCGCACTGCGCAAGCTCAGGATTTATTTAGCGTACATGAAGTTGTTATGGAGTTTTTGAGTCCACCATTACGTGTCGTTGAGTTACTGAATGCTCGATGAGCTGAAACGTCGGTTTGGGATAATGCCGAGGTTCTTCTGCTCGTTATTATTGTTTGGCAAGGATATCTGGCGTTAATAATGAAGAAAAATGTAAGTTTGTACAACAATTTATATTTTCGCTAGTATTTACATTTCTTCGTAAGCGACTCATAAACATAGCAGGCGGAGATTGCGCAGTACAAACTGTAAATCATATTTAATCGACATTAGCGAACATTGTTATTTTATTATCACTTCCGACATTTCCGAAACGAATATGCGCTGATGGGCCTTTCTGGGAAATACGCAGACTAAGTGTTGCAATAAACTTGATGTCCATATTCTCGCAACTACAAACATAACTTAGACTGCATCCCCTGATACCGAAAATAACCGATGATGTATCGTTCTACCTCACTTCGTCGAATACAGCTAGCATATATTGCAATTTACTTCAATCGGAGGTGTGGCTCTGAATCGAATTCATGGATACAGTAACCAATGTAGGACGACGGAAGTAATTCTAGTCGTATTGACATCCACGGGTGATGAAAATTCGGCTAGCAGGCGGAAAATGTTGCGTGTGCAAGGAAATAACATGTCAAGTGCTTTGCGCAAATCTGACAAGATAGGTTATCCAAGAGGATCACTCAGCTCTATTCAAGGTCTTAATAGAAACAAGTTAAAGTATAAGGATGTGGCGTTATTATTCCAGCAAAAAGCCAATTTTTCTATAATTTATTGTTGAAGTGCCAGACTGTCCGACGTAATTTCCCCTTGCAAACCGAAAATGCCATCTCCTCTGCCTAGAAAGTGCTGTTCGTGCAGAAACTGCTTTCCAACAATCATGCAGCTGTAATAGAAGACGAGAATCTGTGACATAATTCTGTTATTTTTTTTATTTTTTCTATCGAATTCTGGCAAACATTTCATGAGAAATTAAATATTATTTGGTATACAACGTGCCTTAATGGGAGCAAAAAAGGTGTTAATAATGGCTTTAACCGAATCTGTCCAACAGTTTTCCAAACAAATTCCGAAAATTTCCAAATATTTTATTCTGCTTAATCAACATTTACGAACATTTATTCACATTTCCGATGATTTGACGAAGTCTTCCGAAGATTTCCGAAGTGAATATGATGTTTTTTTTATCGAAGGGATTTCCTTAATTATGGAAATATTATACATGCGCTGATGGGCCTTTCTGGGCAATGTGCAAACTAAGTTTTGCAATAAACGAAAGTTCTACAAACTTAATTTGCAGAAGGAATTTCTGCTCGCCCTGATATCCCCCAAAAAGGATGATTTATTGTTCTACCCCATTTTATTTCAGGGCGCGAAACCTATTTTAAGTCAAATACTGCTAACACAGATTACAATTTCCTTCAACCGGAGGTGTGGCTCTGAGTCGAATTCTACTGACCGGAAGAGATTGCAGGTGATGAAAATAGCAGGCGTAAAATGTTGCGTATGCAAGGAAATAACATATAAAGTGCTTTGCGCAATAATCCGACCAAATATGTTATTCAGGAGGTCACTCAGCTCTTAAATTATTTTGATAGCACAGACAAGTTCGAGCGTATAACGGTGGCGTGATTCTATGCATGTTGGGTAACTTTCTGTTATTATATAAATATTTGGTAGTAATTTCCTTATTTCAGTCCTTTGCAAAGAAAATTACATTATATGTACCAAAAATTACAAAATGAATTTCCGAATTATTTTATGGCCTATATGATTATTATTTTCGAGTAAACTGTTATTTTACAGTATTAAATTATGCGAGAATGTGCAAGGAAATAACATTTGACGTGCTTTGCGCAAATCCTGTCAAATAGGTTATTCAGAAGGTCACTCAGCTCGTAATTATTTGCTCGTAAAGTTTTAGCATGTGAAAGTGGCTTGATTACATGCGAAATATGTAATTGCCCCTTTTCGGTCCTTTTCAAAAGAAAATGGCATCATCTGCATCAAAAAAAGGAAAAAGGAAATTAATTTCCAAATTAATGGACGGGGTTTTTTTGGTTTATCGAGGAAACTGTTATAATTATAATACTGACAGCAATTCTATGATATGTTTAAAGTGCGCCGATATGCATCTCTGAGAAACCCTGAAATTTACAGTAGACTTGAAATTGCTATCCTCGCAACTACATGTACACATTTTGGAGTAATCATCTCGGGTGCTATCATATACCAAAAACACTGGTTATTTACATTTTTATTTCGTTTTTGTAGAGTCCGACAATAATTTTAAGTGAAGCAACTCAGCGATTTTTAAAATTTTCTTAAAAAGGGGTGTGGCGCAGTCTCAATTCGTACGACGGAAGCGATTCTCGATTATAAATGAAATGCTAGCCAAGTTGTTTCTTTAAAGATCAGGCGTGAAATACCGCGTGTGTGGGGTAATGGTCGGCGGATCGTGCATGCTGTCGTTGTGTGGCTTTATTATCATTTCGAATTTAGAACCAACTTAAACAACAGGTCCGGGAATTTACCCGGAAATGCATGTTACCCCGTTAAAATAATTATGCTTTCTAATATATAGACTTGGTTGTGACCATATGGTTTTAGAATAAATTGCACGCTAAATTGGTTGGGCAATAGTTATAACCACAAGGCAAGATGATCTCCAATTTCAGTTTGTGAACATTTGTGTTTTTTACTGTTCTTACTCTTTACTCAGTTCGTGGTTAACCGGGGCTCTCGCAATAACAACAGGGGAATATATGTTCCAAAGACCTATAATCGCCTCAGATCTGATTCGGATAGGGAAATGTCATCTCGAACTTTCTTAATATGGGAAAATTAATGCCTTTTGTTTTTGGAGAGATAAAAATGTCGTTTTGGGTACAAAAAAGGTCAGGTAGGATTCTCAGAAAGGCAAATTCAGCTAATAAATTAGGGTAATAAGATTTTCAATCCATAAAATTTTCTGAAGTTTGAAAGTTCAGCTAACGTCTCCGAACATTTTTTCCGAGCGTTTTAAAAATAAGCCATTAAACTGCACAAAAAGCACAGTTTTAACGTAAAAAAACGACGTTCCGACACCGACAGGAAAATGTTGTCGCCGGGTGCCCCAATGTGCTAAAATGTACAAAAGAATAAAGTATCAAGTAATAAAATGACCAAGGCCTAAAATTGGTTTTAATTATTGACATTTCTGTGTGTTTTTTTTTTTCAGTATAAAAACCCGTAGTACTGTGAATTTAACGTGAGGTAAAATAATGCAAAGAAAAGAAAAACGAGAGTTACCTTTGACGACTTGGAACATCGAGCAACACCAAACCAACAGCAACACGCCTTCCTTCGCTGAAAATATCATGGCTTGATATTTTGATGTGATTACCACTGCGTTGAAATGAAGACTGTCACACGGAAATGTGAACGGTATTTTTATGGAGAGAAACAGCAATATATTACAGCAAGGAACCCAAAAGTGTGACCACGCATACTATCCAATCAGAAGCCGAGGCTAGCTATTTTTTGGCTTCTGATTGGGTAGTCTGCACACCTGAAAGAATGTGAATTAATTACAACTCCTTGCTGTAAATGACAGGTGTCAAATCTGTCTCCTGCAAGGAAATAACTCCAAGCTTAAAATATCCAACATTTCTTTCCACAACGTTCCAGTTGTTTCAGCATACTCTTGATAAGGTTGCTAACCACTGAGGATCTTTACAGTAAATCATTTTGATAGAAAAACTACATTTTTGACGCATTTTCTTCTGTCTTGACCATGGCAAAAGATGTGGGACTTTTGAGCCCGCGCAGTGGCATGCGGCTTCTTCCGTAAATATAACAATGAACCAATATGTCGGGCGACTATGGCGGCCAAAACAGTGCATTCTCTCAGGCCGACAAGCTATTCGCAGCTTAATTATCGTTCGTCTGTCGTTTACAATATCATTATCATTATCATAATTTGTTATTGATAGTGAAAACCGTAACTCGATCGTACGGATTATCCCGAAATTATGTATTTTTATTTCTCGCGGGCTTTCCGCAGAATTTTCCAATCATCTCAGTCTTACTCGGAAAACTTTATTCAAAAAATCCTGGGGAAAAGAAGGGAGGTTACCATGTGAAGTGAGATCAATATATATGTTTTTTCACGAAACCTGCGGAAAAGACTTACACTTAAGGTGGTAAAACGCCTTTCTCCACGCTTATTCTTTGGACACGGAACTGAAAAAAGCCAAACTTCAAAGCGGATTACCGTGGTGGATCCACCATTTTATGGAATATCGTTTTAATCAACGTGGAGGACATTGTTTACGAGTATAAACACTTTAAATAAATAAAATAAACAACTTTATTTAAGTGTCAGAGGATTTAGCACTGCTGTGGACACTGTAAAATGAACAAACAAATATTGTAAATATAACATAAACTTGTTAAGAATCCCAACTGGTGGGAGGCTGTCCAGTTGGCTATTAAACAAAGCATGGCCGAGGAGTTGAACTCGGGACTACCGAGAGCAAATCCAGCTAGTGGCAGGGTGGAGGAATGATAATGGTGAATTTTCAAGCGCTGTGATTTTACGAAGATGATTTTACTGGAATTGTTATTCTCATATACTGTTGGTACTCAGAAAAGATCCAATACTTAATACGCAGAAACCGTAGGGAATAAGCCATGAAAAATGGTGATTTTTGTGTCAGAAAACGGTCATCGGTGTCAAATGCCAGAATCCGATAGATACATGTCGAAAAGAAGGGAACATAATATAAAGAGATAATTCAAAATATTTATTTAATTTCACACAAGCTTCTCTATTCACGTCCGACATGTTTTTTACCGTTTTTTACAATCTCGTTCCCAGAGCCCGCGCGTGCGTGTACCTCATTCTCTGCCAAGTTGATTAGGGAACTATTACATCTGTAATTTAATTCAACTAGGAAAATTCGATATTTATGGCGTGGAAAATTTTAATAGTGCGTAAAGGGTCTTCGATCAGTTTTCACAATTTTCCTACTAAAAAAGTCGATACTAAATTGAGAAAGATATTATTCTGTCAGTGACACAAGCTACTCGGAAAAAAATTCCGAGTTCCCCCAACAGGAGTCGAACCCATGACCTTCCGCACACCGGTCGGACGCTCTACCATTGAGCTACAGGAGACTCGTGGGACCTAAGGCCATATAACTAGGATACTAAATTAATTTTCACTTCTATAACATTTATTTTTATCTGGATGTGTTTTTACATTTTCCAACAAGGAGAAACTCCAAGCGGATATTTCGACATTGGTGAATGTGTTAACAAAATAAACATATTATAAAATATAACTAAGGAGAGTCAAGCGCGGATCCAGACCGGCTTACACCGTTTTACGGAAATCGGTCAAATTTTTCCAATTACCAAACAAGAAGTGGTCTCAAAATCGACGGAAATATAATTTTAGAGGGTGAAAATCTAAAAACATTTGCCTCCGGACTTCCATAGATAGATCCGGCGCTCAGACTCTAGTAAGCTCCTAGATCCGCGCCTGAGAGTTTTACCGTCTCATCACTTGTTTTATAATTATCTTGGATCTGATATTTATATATATCTTCATTTGTAGAACAATGGGAAATGAAGCACGTTTGAACGGGTAGATTCTTCAATTTTTTTTCCTCACGTACACTTATCGACCTTAAGTAAGGCAAATTATATAGTCGTTTGCTTTTCCATTCTCAAAAATATAAGTCGATCATCCATGAATTATAACGTGCATGAGAGAAGCCAAAGTTGCGACTACGAAAAGTTCCCATTTAAGTCTGCATTGTTTTTTTTTCAAGCTCGGATAATAGTGTCTATTTCCGGCTATTCCTAGAAATCAGCTTTAAGTGTCAAGATTCGGACAATACATATTTTCTGTTTCTGAGAAATCGGCTTTTAAAGTGAATTTGATACCATAAATTGACTGATACTTCAAAACAGTTTAGTTCTGTCGATTTATCTCGAAGGAGATGGAAAATGGGACAAAATAATTTCACTTGAAATATTTATAAAATCGCTTTGCTATTTTAGATTTTCCAGTATCCAAGCCAATGAACGCCGACGGAACCCTTGAAAATGAATTCATCATCATTTATCATCTTCTCCGCCTCCATTAGTCCAAATATACACTTTCCATCTAGGGGTCGCGAGATCTGCATCCTTTTCGTTAAAAAATATTTTTGGCCATGACTCAAAGAATACCAGAAATGGAAATTAAATTATGATGGCCAAGTTTGAGCCTCCTGGCCCCAGTTGTTTAAAGGGTGGATAACGCTATCCACCGGATAAATCGCTATCCAGTGGATAATGGTTAACAAAACAAACTACGCTATCCAGCGGATAGTGACTTTTCTGGTAGATAGCGTTATCCACACTTTGAACAATAAGGCCCTGCGTTTAAGGTCGTAAACATGCACGTAATCTCTTATAATTGCGGTAGGGTTTAATAAGTCTATAAATCAGACGCCAGGAAATAGCAACACACTCGAATTAACCGCTTTATTTATCAATTTTTCTACTAAAACAACTACTCACAATTTAAATTTTACTGCGGTTATTCCTTAGTTATGAAACGTCACCCCCGTGTAGCCAGCCGGCGTTTGATTGACTAACCGGAAAGTAGCTTTTGTCGTTCAATAAAGGTGGTAAACAAATGTGAGTATATATTATGTTAAGATAAAGACTACTGTAGCTCTATAGCAACTCTTGATTATATGTATACCATATATTTTAAAGGTTTTTTTGTGACACACAATATATGGTATGCCAGTTGGTGCTAGACTTAATTATTAAAACTATTTGGTTGTTCTGGCATGAGTGATATGAGATCACGTGGTCTCGCAGTCCTTTTGGCTCACAGTCCTTTGCTACAAGACCCAAAATTAAATTAATTATCACGCTTTATAATTTTTCCACCAATCGATATTCCTATGGTGATATTACTGATTATTTATATTTCCTGAAAATTATGAGGCCGCATGCATACTGAATCAAGTATTACGTATACAATAAAAAAAGGCAACGGCTGATCTAATTATTTACTATTAATCATTTCGTTGTAAACGGCGGTGTACTTTTGAAATAACCACTCATTAAAAACAGTGACATTAATCAAATTTTTCAGCAAACTGAAGTTCATCTTTACAATCAGATTGTCTGATTACTGCTACCTGTCGCTCAGGAACAACATTTGGCAAATGTTTTAATTGTATTTTGCAGATTTTATATGGGGGTTGGGTGATTTTGAAAAAAATGTATCCTGCAAGCACACCAGTATACAAGAAAAAAATCCGTGCACACGACCGCGGCCGAAAAAAAATTCCTACAAGACACTACTTGATGGGCCTGATATCATGCACAAAACATGCCCCGAGAAAAAAAAATTATTGCGCATGAAAGGGTTTGAAAAAAATTCGTGCCTATACCAAATCCCCCAACCGTTCTACTAAAATGATGAATTAATGATCCTATTCTAAAAAAATACCGTGTCTTCTAAATTGCTATATTCTATATTTCTACCCAACTGTATGACTTATTTTCGGAATTGTTGATGCCATTAGCTACAACAAACGCCTTCGAAATTATTATTTTGTGATGCTAGACTGTAACTAAGACCAAGAGAGGATGATAGTTAATAGAGGGAAATGGTTATGAATATCGGCAAACTTCAAAGGGACAAACAAAGAGGCCAACATTTATGTTGGAAGGTCCACGACCGTGCATAATCTTTTGTTTTGCGATGGTTGAATTACGTAACCGAAACGTTTATACTAGTTAGTTGCTTGAACACACGTAAACACCTATTGTATTTTGTCTGGTTTTGTGGTGCACGGTCAAGGCCAAAAAAGCGAACAAAAACATATAACAAAGAACTTTGCCAGGCTTCATAACCAATTCGCACCATTAACTATCTAAGAGTTTTTTCAGTAACAAACCACACTCGAGTCTTCGCCGTGATAACAGTGACCCAAAGTAACCTGATCATGTGGACAGTTTAATAGTGACGACTCCGATCCTTGGCAGTATATATGATCCCTCAAGATAGAACCGGAACCTTGCCCGTATGCTGCACTACCAGGAGAGGAAGTTGCACCAGAGAAGCCAAGCTCATGACACACCACATACGCATCAGTCATATCCCAGCTATCATCGCACATTGTGCCCCATTCTCCGTTCTCGTAAATTTCAACACGGCCATAGTTGTCTCCGCCAACTCTCAAACTAACAACAGAAGAGCCATGTGTGCACAGCACGCTGGCGTCTCTGCTGTGAGTGCAATCGTTGTTTCCCCATCCACGGTGTCGGCAATCGTAGAGATACGACTCACTTCCGGGACAGGCCGAGTCGTCTATCCATATCGGATCGGACCGGTTCCCAGGCCATGAGTGGCGCCCTTATAAGCTCGTAAGGCCTGTTTGAAACCAAGCTGCCTGCATACCACGTCGGCGTCGTTCATATCCCATGCATCATCACAAACTGTATCCCACTGGCCGTCATAGTAGATCTCGACTGGGTTGAGTCATGAGAGGTGGCAGGCATATTTCTGAAACATGGCTGCCACCTCTCATAACTCAACCCAGTCGAGATTCACGGGAGGAAACTCGAGGCGGAAAGCAATTTAAGGATCGCGGAGTTATTACTGCCGTAGTGAGCGAAGCGAACGGAGCAGCTTCTAATCAATCGATTATCGACTTCAATTAGGCGACTCAAAAAACTTTTCTCTTCGACGCAAAGCAGTGTGGTCCGCGCAAAGATCAAAGACTTTTGCGCAATGCAAATGCGCGATCCATGGCGAAATACATGCGCAGCGAAAGTACCAGCCGACGACTACCGCTGACTGAGGAGACCGTTGACTCTGGTCACGATGACAAGACATTGTGTCGTTTTTCGAGAGCCTTCACAGGAGCCTACGTGAGTTTTTTCAGCTTCAAGCTGAACTTTTTGTGGCTTTATTATGCTTCTTTATCTATTGGCGGACTCTAAATTAATGGTATTTTCATAGTAGTGTAGTGACAAGCCATTGCGTCGTGTTTACGTGCTGAGTTGTAGTTCATTTGTAGCTTCGAGATGCGAACTTTTTGTGGCGTTATTATGATTCTTTAAATACTTAAGCTAAAGCTTATTCGAGCTTACTTTGTTTAAAAATTGTAAGAAATTATTTTAGCGGACATTTAATCTACTTTTAGTCTTGTATTAGTTGAGGAACGTACCTTGCTGATCATATCCCAGATAACCTTTCGGGATTGTCGCGTGCGCTTTTTTACGACAACCTTTCTCGAAACAACTGTATACAAAAAACCTTCCAAAAAACATCCCTTATAATGAAAAAAAAAAAAAATACAACAACGGCAGCACTCAATAGCGTGTAGGTATACGTCTAGTATTATTTGGTGAATCATTTCTGCATCCAAGGAACCGTACACGTTTACACTTTTCATTTTTGTCCTGACACATTCCTCGATTCAAAATGACGGCTGCCGCGTTTCCCGAATCAAAACAATAACACACGACTGCAATGCACACTGGTTGAGAGGGACCCTTTAATTAAGGTATGGCTCGTGAGATTATGGCGTCGTAGTACGGGATTTTTGTCCACTGGCCATAAATATTACTCGATTTTCTAATGAATTTCGTCTTAACATTTAGTTATTATCATATATGTGAATATCTGCTTATAAAAACAAATTAAATTCCAGAACAGACCTTGTATCAGCTGATTCAAGTTGTGGATACACGCATCTTCTGAAGACGACAAATCTCCGAATTCTGACCCGCAAGTCTCAACCTCAAAATTACTATCCCACACATTTAGAAGAACTTCTTCAGCATGCAGAAGACAAGTATACCGTAAACTGCCGCTTATAAGCCCTGGCTTATACAACTTCGTAAGGGGTTTTGGATGGGCTTATAAACGGGGGGGGGGGGGGGGGGGGGGGGGGCTTATATCCGGAGGGGCTTATAAGCGGAATACAAACAAAAAAACCTTTCGAAATGAGCTACAGCAGTGTTGATCGAAATACGTCCTTCATTTAATTAAGCCGGTTAAAACGTCATAATAAATCAAATTAATTTCAATATTTGGAATAAAAACTAGAGGGGAGCTTAAATCCGTGGGGGCTGATAATCGATGTATTTTTTGTTTACAGGTAGATGGGCCTATAACCTGAGGAGGCTAATAAGGGGGGGGGGGGGGGGCTCATTAGCAGCATTTTACGGTATGTTCTTTGAAGCCATCGAAGCAATAAAATCGAATTCAAAGTCGCCCAATCGTCTTGGCGTAATGACGCGAGCTAGAACTATTGCTTGTGGTGTTCCGTTTGCACATCTCCCCGGCCTTCGACCTGTTTCCAGTAGAACTTGAAGGAATTGCGGTCAGATTGAAAATTTTCTCGAGCACAGTTTTTCTCTATTCGTCCCTCAACAATACAAGAAAACACAAATAATGCGCCCGCGTTCGCAACCGGTTATATCCGGTTTAACCTGTGATTTGTTGTTGTTGCCTAGTATGAACGGCCCCATGCCATCGGAAATAAAGAAATACATATGACCGTAAACGCCATACGAGAGTTTGATCCAGCCTGAGCTGATACATGGGGAACAACATTATAAACCTCGCTACACGCAGCTATCAGCCTCGCTTCGCGAGGAACAAAAACTTTAATTTCTCTCATATATTTCCTGGATATAACTTACTCCATAGATAAGTATTTAGCTTCCAGTGCAGTCGGGTATCTTCAAGGAAACAAAACTTTCAAAACAAATTAAAAACCAACTAACCTAGCAACATCAATGCTTTCCACATACAAATTAGGTGATCAAGGTTTCAGTACTAGGGTTGAAGTTGCCACTGGATTCCCTTTCAGGAATACAGAACAACAACAACAGTAATATTAATTTCAACAGTGAAATTAATGTTCAGTGAAACAAGCTGGTGAAAGTAACTACATAATTTATAAATGGGAAGCCAATTAAGTTCTTGGTAACAAGCTATGGGCTTTATTTAAAAGAAAATCGCTTGCAGGTATTCGAACGAGCGTATAAAATATTTACAATAAGTAAGCTAGCTTACACTGTATATGAATATTAATAATCCATCAAAATTTTTTCTCGCGCGCGATTGGTCTAAACACGTCACGTGACGCAGCCAAAACTGGGGAATATCCGGGTGATATTCCCCAAGTGATATTCCCCAGTTTTTAAAATTTGCGTTTCACGTTCGCAGGTTCAGTTTTTCGTCTCAAATAAATTGCTAAATTAAATAAAACTTATTGTTTTGGAACAGACTAGAAATATTTTTGAACGCCAACATAATTATTTTGATGTTTTTGGCCGACCGAGATCTTCCACGGCAAACAGAGCGGCCTTGTGAACAAATATTTGAAGGATAATAACTACATTAGCCTCAATTTGGCTTCAAAAATATGCTCGGATATTTGTCCGCGGACATTATCTGTTCAGAGAAGCGAACAGTTTTCCTCGAGCTTCGTTCTCGGAAAACTGTTCGCTTCTCGGAACAGATAATGTCCGCGGACAAATATCCGAGTATATTTCCTCGCCAAATGGAGGCTATTGTTTATATGCTCTCATCGGATCGGTTTGCCGTGGAAGATCTCGGCCAAGCTGTTAAACATAAAAATAATTATGATGGCGTCCAACAATATTTCTAGTCTGTTCAAAACAATCAGTTATATTAAACTTAGCAATTTATTTGAGACGAAAACTGAACTTGCGAACGTAAAACGTAAACTTTGAAAACTGGGGAACATCGCAACATCCACAAGGCTGAAACTTTCCGCAAGAGGGGGATAAAAATATCACATTGACGCTAATTGCTCAGCGAATTCCTCCTTCTTCGAACCATATGAATCGAGGAATACCAAAGAAGCATTTTCGTTGACTTATTCACTTCCAACTTCCCCAAACAAACCACAGAAAAATAACTTTAAAAAAATAAAGCACTTTGCCCCAGCTCTCATCCTACCGCTTTAGCCGAGCAACTCGACCGATTCTTAGTCGCGTTCAAAGGGAATTTCATCGGCCGACCGATGACGTCGGCCGGATAATTAGTCCACTTAATCTCATCGTACATGAACTCAAAGCCAACTCGTCTTTTAAGGTGACTCCCTATAGTTTTATGACCGAGCGCGCGCTGTGACGAAAGCTTTAGTAATCTGCGCACGCTCAAGGGAAAATCCTCGAACCGCGTGTGTTTTTCCGATTTTTATGACGTCAGCATGGCCAAAAAAGACCGTGGATTTTCTCGCATTTCCAACTTGAAAATTCGCACAATTCAAGACAGAAACGCTACCTATCAAATTACCGTTTCTTGAAGAAATTTGTCAGAGCAAGTAAGTTTCATTGTTTAAAATAACAAATGAGGTAATATTGGCAAAATCGTCTTAAAAACCACAAGGTTTTTCCCCTCCAAAATGCCAGGCAAACTCAGTTTCATAAGATGGCAAAATTTAAAGAAATTTCACCGAAGGAAACTAAAAAAATAAGGAATAAAGATAAAATATAGCAAAAATGTGCCATTATTAGATGCTATGTTGCCATGGCAACAGCCTCCGCGAAAAAAGTAGCAACCTATAAATAACTGTATTATATCAGTTTCCTTACTGGTAAATATCGGGAACAAAAAATCAAAGACAAAATAACTGGGGTTTCCTTTCTATCTCATGTCAGTTAGTGAAGGTCATTGGGAAATATCCTAGGGAGTCACCTTAAAAAGTGAATTTGACACCATACATTGACTGATACTTTAAACAGTTAGATATGTCTATTTTTCTCGAAGGAGATGGAAAATGTGCCGATAAACAGATAAACCTGGGCCATTTCGGTTCACTGGTATTTTTGTTTCCTTTTTGTGATTTTACAACACACTTTATTCTGGGTGCAGTGGTCGTGTCTGAAACTTCGATCTTGAACTTCCGTCCAATCCCGACCCCAGAGCCATTGTATGATTGTTAAGTGTTTGCGCGCATATTTAAAACTAAACATTTAACATTTAAAATAATAATAGTTCTAAAACAAATCGTACAATTATATATCACGTTTGTATATATCAGTGTATACGTAGTTTATATAGTTAGCCTTTATTGTAAGTGTTGTGATGTAAGTCATGTTTCAATAAAAAAAATTTATAATTAAAAACATATACATCTAACTATCTGTAGCTGAAAGTTCCTTAACCTGCGATCAGGCTTCCTTTTCCCTAAGAAAAACAAGAAACGGACACAAGCGGGGCGGGGAGGACGGCCTGATCGCACGAAAAAGTTCCTTTACATTCACTATTTGATACAGTTTTTTTTCAGAAAAAAGTTTCATTGCATGAGTTGCCGTAAATGCGGCTCTATATAAAAACAAACAAATTTAAACTACGAAGAAGAGACCGCCAAAGTGCAGATTTCTAAAAATCCACAGCTCTGATCTTCATTTCAGCTCTTTTAATTGAAGAGAATGTCCACCACCCATGATCACTGATGACCGCTGCATTCAGCTTGCTACGGTAAACAAGCGTTGTACCACCAGGCTCCTTTATACTGCACCGCACAGTTCTGCCATGATGCATTATCGTTATCTTGATCTTTTGTTGTGAATCGACAACCATTATGATATGACAACCAATCTCCAGCGGTTCCTAGACCAAATAAAGCAGAACGCTATTTACAACGTATTATCATATATATAACACAAGACGATACATTTCTGAAAGGTGATCGGTTGGCAAGTGTAACAATTGTCTCTAAAAAAAAAACAAGATGGCGGACATTTCTATCGTTTAGCGTGTGAACAAAAACAGGCATTTCAACGCGGGTTATCTGTCAAAGTGTACAATAAAAGGCTTGTTTGCTGGCCTTGTGTAACGTAGCAGTTACAAAAAACTTTTACGTACCAAAAACACCGCCTTTTCACTCGCTTGTTTCTACCACTCGAAAATAAAATTCATATATTCGCGCCGCCGTGTAATATCCCTCTATTATATTTCCTTGTAAAATATGATAAGAAACTGAATAAGAAAACAAAAAAGGCATAACGGAAAGTAAAAAATCCAAATAAAAATAAAAAAACAGACAACAAATAAGGTCCAGTTCAGACGCCGTACTTTTCATGAGCCGAATCTAATTCGATGAATTAAGTTCATGTGAGGTACGGCGTCTGAATCAATTCGGAACGGCTGCATGAATTCAGATCGGCTCAGTCGAGAAGACACTTCAGACTAAGAATAACGGCTATGGACCGACTTTGATGCAGACGCCGAACTTCACATGAGCCGGAACAAATGCATGTATTATTATAATGTAGTTTTCAATATAACAGCAATTTCCCCTATTAAATTAAGTTCGGCCGAATTAAGCTCGGCGTCTTAGTCAATTCAGCCGGTCTAAATTAATTTGGGTCGGCCTAAATTCGAATTCGATTCGGCTCATGTGAAGTACGGCGTCTGAACTGGGCCGAACATATCATGGTATATTTTTTGTCCGTAACATACATGTATTTCCACAAACACAAATTGCTTTTCGGCGTCTCACTGAAATAAACAGTATTTGCTTGTTTTACTGCAGATAACATACACACTACATATTTCATCAATAAAAAATGTTCCACAAACTCGCGTTAATAATAAGATACGAAAACTAACCAGTATAACTTCCTACGCTCAGCTGGTACTTAGTCCCCTCACTCCCAACCGTAAACAAAACGTACTCGGCGTAAGCAGTGTTCCCTGACAAGTTTTCCAGATCAACACGAAGCTTGTATTTGCCACTGCTGGTCAGACGGTGTATCTTGTCCAGTCCCAGCCAAAACTCGCCAGTTAAGTTACCGAAGCCATGTTTGTAGGCGGCCCAGCCACGGTTGAAATCTCCGGAGCGATCCAGTTTCGTCTGGAACACTGTCCACCCCCCACCGGCTGTTGTTTGGTCACAGAACACATCAAAGGCACCTGAACTATCAGGATTGATTGAATAAACACGGCTGTTTCTTTCACCAGATTTGTACCACTCACCACAGTTTTCTCTGTAGCTATGGAAGAAAAAAAATCAGGATATAACGAGGTTCGTCATTAAGGGCAAGACCAATCCAGATTCAGTTATAAACCTATTCAGACCGGGATTTTTTGGATGTGGGGTGGGGGGTATTATGATAAAACTAATTTTCTAATGAATACGAGATGTATGTCTTAATTCCAACGTAATGTAATTGCTATGGAAACAAACAATTGGCATCACTGCAGCCCGCCATTTTGGATCCGCAATCATGATTTTTCTTTGAAAATAAAATAAATCCGATCAAAACTAATACAAGTTAATAGAAGGATGACAATTAATTGTCCCAAACTCCAGCAATAGTGGAAACATCAAATTCGGTTGGCAAACGTTTACCCTTCAAATTGTTCTCAGATAAATTGATTTCAGAAAACCGGTCACAAAATGATAATGTCTGAAAAGTCTAAAATTAATTTAAAATTAAACAGAACTCAGCTAAAATGGACACATAAAATGTTTCACATCTGAACATTCAGAAAAAAACAAATTCGTCAATAAAATTTGTATAATCAAAATAACTACAGCAAATTTAACATACCAAGCTGAGACTTCAACCCAATAAATCAACCCAATAAATCAAATCAGACTGATATTAGTTGAAGCTTAGAGAACGGCACCCTGCCCCAGCTAGCTCTACCGTACTACCGGTTTATCCAAGTTTTCATGCTTCTCGATCCAGTCATTTAATTATTTCGCCCATACAAAAAAACGGCCAGATTGGGGGTGACCCAGGTAAAAATCGGTACCAGATTATTAACTCGGGGTTCACCTCACCCTTGGTGGCCCAGGGAATAAAGAGGCCGACCAAAATTGTAAACATTGTATTATCACGGGTCGGTTCTTGTTCATGCCTTTCAGTTTTTTTTTTTATTGGGACAATTGAACAGTTAATTGGGAGCCTAAAAAAACCTGCACAATGAGACGAGTAATTTGCAGTTTTTCAATAATAACTTACTTTTATTGCAATTTATTTTGCCGTCCCCTGCATAGCCTGGCAAACATCTACATTTGTAGGACCCAGGAACATTCACACACTGGGCTTGAGCATGACAGGAAAATGAACCCAGATGACACTCGTCTATATCTGTTTGAACAAATTAAATAATATTTCTCGTGAGAATACACCAGCCACCAAAAAAATACAATTTCAAAGACCTTTTTTAGGTAACTACAGTAAGATAAGACGAAGAAAAGTAGTTATTGAACTAGGGTAAGGTCCGTATTGGGTAATCGGATATTGGTCGAGTTCCTTCCTTCCTTTATTTTTGGAAAGCTTATGGACCTTAACTTAAATATTCTTCAATATGAAAACGAACCGAAGCAAGTTCAATAAGTTTGTATTATAATGGCTCTTAAATAAAGAGCAGGAACATTCACACACTGGCCTTGAGCTCTCTCCTCCGCAGAGGCTCAATGGGGTTTTAGGAGAAATCCGCTGAACGTGGTGTGTGCAGGCGCAAGTAAACTAGCGGATCAACGAAGCGGCGAGCCTCTGCCAGATTTGTGTCGTTTTCTTGTACATCTTCGTCGTTTTCTTGTACATTGGACGATTTCTCAGCCCTCGCTAAATTTGACAGCTTGAAACTTGGCAAAAATCAGCGCTAGGTATGTTGCTACAGTTTGCGATCGTTATTTTTAAGACGAGGTTTCATATTTACTAAAAAAAAGCCAAAATGTTGGTCTCCGAATTGATCGCGAAGACCCTCCTGAAACCCGTGGGGGGTGGTCTTGCAAGTGTGTTATTCTTTGGAAACAATGGCGGAAGAGCTTGACTTTTCGCTCCAAGAGATGTCTCTTGACGGTAAATGTTTCTTCTTGTATTTCGTGTTTTTGGTCTTAAATTCCTCCTGGTTGCATTTCGTTTAATTTTAGCGTTTAGTTTAACTTAAGAGGCCCTGACTGGAAATATGGAGAATCGCTGACCAGGCTGGGAAAATTGAAAATCCTGATAATTGGCCTGAATGACACTTATGGGGAACTATCTTCGAAAATAATACTTAAAGTTTTTGGAAATTTATACTTTTTGAGAAAATCAAGAAAAACGAAAATACGGGTTTTGCCTAATTAATTATGCAAAAATCACACTGAAAATTGGTCAAGTTCAGAACGCTTGTATTCAAACATTTTCGCATTATCAGAAAACAAGATTGATTTTGCATAACAAATATACCTCTTCTACTTTCTAGCAATTGGAAATGTTTTCGTTTAGTAGCGATTTTGGAAGGTTGCAGGGATCTTTAAAGTAACGACATTTCAAGCACTTTATGAGAAGGGAAAAATTGCTTAATTTCGAAGGTAAAAAACGCATCTTGGTATGTCCGATATGAAATCCAAATTACCATCGTGATACCGTTTGGCCCTAGTACTTTCATAATATGAAATAAAAAATCTGGGCAATCAAGGCACACGCTGGCAAAAGCGAAAGTTTGCGACGCTCTAAACCGTAAAATTAGCATAATGCAAATTTCCAAACTGAAGTATTCGGATTGATCTGGTGTGTGAAGTTCCATTTTGATGCTGTGATGTGAAGGAAACACACAAGCAATAATTTAAAAGATGATATCAATCAACCTTACTTCGCTGTTGTTTGTTGGTTATCCTTTGATAGTATGAAACTGAACCGCGGCCAATTATGTAATCGGAATGTAATAAATGTCAAATCGTCGATACGTTGGCTGACAATTGCGTGACCGGAGTCACGTGAATATTGTCTGCAACTTACCTGACTAGGGTTTTCTCATTCCCTGTTTACAGATAATAAATTAGGGCTGCTAAATTGCATGAAATTGTCATCAGTGGAGAAAAATACCCAGCCGTATGGGTGCGCATATATGTAATCATCGCCAGAGCTAGTGGCGTCCCGGGTTGGGGGTACCCCAAGTATATAGTGACGGGTGGTGGGAAGGCCTTTTGGGGGCTCAAAATTTTCCGCCGGATTTTTTTGGGTAGAACAATTTGGGCAGGGACCTTTTTAGAGTTGATAAAAGGTGTACCCTAGCGTTCTCAATATGATGTCAATCAACTGTAACAATTTCATTTACAACCTAAAACTACCGGCAAATGGAGACGTTTATTCCGGATAAATTAAAGGTGGACGCAAGATTATCTCGATGTTTTTTTTTACTTTATTTTTCTTATGCAGAGAAAAATGCTGTGCCATTGGGCTTTTTTGGGGTCAAACTGGACTTGGGTCTAAAAATTTAGCCTCATTCGCACGAATCGCACCTCCTAGTCACTAATTAACAATTAGACGGTAAGCTCGAGGTTTCTATCGGCTGATAGTGAGGGGCGAAGCCCCAAGCCAACTATCAAAGTCGACTAGAAACCGAGAGCGAGCCGTCTAATTGTTTTAGCATAACCCAGTACCCCCTGGGTGTGTCGTTCAGTGAAATTAGCTGTTACTTGTTTGAAGTATGTCACAGCGTAGTGAAGTAAAAAAGAAGTTTAGTCTGTGAACTCTGTGAATTTTATTAACTTTGAACTCTGTATGTCAGTGACTTTAATTTTCAGGTTAGCTGCCCATATTTGTCCATTGCAATACATTTTGTTGACACACCATTTGAATTTTTTTCGACCACAAGAGAGTTTTACTGTGACGACAATTAGGCGGGTAAATAAAGCACAGTTATTTTTCGCTTAAAAACTGAAAATCCAGAAATGTAGAGAAAATTGCCTTGTAAAGTAATGACTTAAGATTTAGCGCCCTCCTTTCAATATTAAGCACCATCTTTCTCTTTTCTCCCTCCCCTGTTGAATCCGTTTATTTATTTAACAAATTATAAACATCCATATTCCAATAAGCACTCTCTTTTCCAACAAAACATCCATATTCCAATAACCATATTCCATATTGCGCATGAATGCCTAGACCAATAAGCGCTCATGTCCTGAAAGTTAAGTGGCCAGCTATTGGCCATATACTTTGTTACTGTCAGTTCCTGTTGTTCAGTTTCATTTTCTTTCTTACTAAAATATGTTTAGGTCAAATTAAAACAGAAATAAGCGAGCTTTCTCCCTTGAGTTCCAAAAATTAATTGAGCACCACTTACCCGTACCACCACTGGGTGCTAAATCGGATATTTACGGTATTCTAAACAGCTGAGCCAGGTCCATCTTTTCAGTCTAACATAAGAAACGAGTCTGGTATTAACTCAGTCTTATATCTACCCGAATTTAACAAAACGTACTCAATGCTAGTATTAATAGCAGTGATCATTCCACTGCCTTCTAGATTTGATTCTAGATAGAGATCAGTGCAGCATATTTACAGTGTGCCTCCAGGGGTGTGCCTATCAATTATTGTCTCTCTTTCAATCGACCTTATATATATGTTGCAAATGCAAGCTGTTTTCACACTATTATTATATTGATAATCCTGGGTTGTGTTTTTGTTTCGCTTCGGTGTGGAACGGATAACTCAGACACCAAGAAGAGAGTGGAGCAAATGTCTGGCATCCAACTGTCTAAATAAAACAGCTCTTTTTGGAACAACTTGGTCTGGACTTGAATTGGTACTTACCTTAATTGACTTATTTTTTTGAAGATTATATTCTAAACATGTAGCCTACACCACGCCGGGTACCCGAGAAGTACAACTCCCGCACCTCGCCCAGCCAAGTTTCTGATCCATGCTGTGGTATTGTTTTAAAATTTGAGTGGACCTGAGGGGTTGGTTGTTATTTCAGATTTTCATGACACCAAGATCACGGCGCAAATTCGAGGGAAGGCTCGGGGCGATTAATCAAGGAAATACGGTATTTATTTTGAAATGGCAAAAAAAGTTGCCCTTCACGATCAGATATCATGGCAAACAACTAAACATTTCAATAACATATATGCATTGCATTAAGCGGGCTATGTTGTCCCCCATTTCTTATTTTTCAAACATTTCAGTAACGCGGCATGTGTCAAAACTATATGATGTGACTCCGGTCACACAATGGCAGGTAAGTAAAGTCAGCCAAAACAAAGGTTTGACAATCTGTTCCTTCAGTTGTATACGATCAAAGTGTAACCAAAAACCATCAGCGGAAGTAAAGGTTGATTAATATCATTCTTTTAAATTATTTATTGTAATGTTTCCTTCTCATCACACCGTCAAAATGGAACCTTCACAAACCAGATCAATCCGAATACTTCAGTTTGGAAATTTGCATTATGCTAATTTTACGGTTTAGAGCGTCGCAAAACTTTCGCTTTTGCCAGCGTGTGCCTTGATTGCCCAGATTTTTTATTTCATATTATGAAAGTACTAAGGCCAAACGGTATCACGATGGTAAATTTGGATTTCATATCGAACATACCAAGATGCGTTTTTTACCTTTGAAATTAAGCAATTTTTCCCTTCTCATAAAGTGCTGGAAGTGTCGTTACTTTAAAGAACCCTGCAACCTTCCTAGTTGCTCCAGAAACAAAACATTTCCAATTGCTAGAAAGTAGAAGAGGTATGTTGTTATGCAAAATCAATCTTGTTTTCTGATAATGCGAAATGTTTGAATACAAGCGTACTGAACTTGGCCAATTTTCAGTGTGATTTTGCATAATTAATTAGGCAAAACCCGTTATTTCGTTTTTCTTGAATTTTCCCGAAAAGTATAAATTTCCAGAAACTTTAAGTATTATTTTCGAAGATAGTTCCCCATAAGTGTCATTCAGGGGGCCAATTATCAGGATTTTCGATTTTCCCAGCCTGGCCAGCGATTCTCCATATTTCCAGTCAGGGCCTCTTAATAAGCTTACAGCTTTTGGTTTGAAATCGCAAGTTTTGCCACTCGATGTTTTAAAACACGTAGAGATTAATAAACACATTTCATAGCCGGAAACTAAGCTTACTTGTTCTCTTTTCTTTTGGGACAGAATTAATAGGTTGTTGAGGAGTTTCAGTCGCCGGGGAATCCTTTGCTTCCTGAATTTCTTGATCGCCACATGGCGGGTCTCGAGAATGTTGAATTCTGTAGATCAACCCATCAGAAACACAACAAAACATATTCAGATTTCCATGCATCTAAAGTTTTAGTTCTCTACTTGTACATCGCGTATAAACCTCCGAACAGATTCTGATGCAGCCGCCATTTTACTGACATACGCAGTTTATACATACACCACCGTACCCCCGGTGAGGAACACTGATAAAAAGTTGCCTCCCCCGGATGGCGGCCATATTGGGTGTGGTATCTGGAAGAGGCTCCCGCCGTCGCTCTCTCCGGGTTTCTCGCGCCTGCACTCACTTCGTTCAGCCGATTCTCCCATATATGAGCCTCTGCGGAGAAGAGAGGGCCTTGGGCCACAACAGGAAAATGAACCCAAGCGACACTCGTCTATATCTGTTTAAAGGGCCAACGGACAATACAAAGGTATCGGATCCTGGTGGATCTAATCAGCAATTTTAGAAGAGAATACGACGAAGACAGGCTGACTGTACGGTTTGGATAAATGTTATAATATATTTTCCAATATTACAAATATTTTAAAAACCTGTGACAGTTTGTTTCCCATCCAGAACGATATCCAACATTGACATCGACACGAGTAAGAACCATCACTGTTCACCACAAGTGGCGTTCACTGGACAATCGTAAGACCAATCCTTGCATTCAGTGTAATCTGTATCAAGAAAAACCATATCAAACAATATTGAATTTTGTTTATTCAAGTATCAAATCTGTCAACACGTAACGTAAAAAAAAAATCGCAAAAAATACAGTGCGACCCCCAGTTTCAATTTTTTGCCAATTTGTTTTATGTCTAAATTGCAAAAATTTTCGCCAATCTTCAAAGAAGCAGAAGTTTTGCCTTGGAGCCGACAAACATTTTTGAAAATCACACGTTGTTGTTATTTTAGCCCGTTTGTAGCCATTAAACTGTCATTCACGCAAGATGCTATGTCCTTGATAATTAAGATTCCGCTAGTTTAGCGCGTGGCAATAACGGTACAAAAAATAATTGTTTACCCGGTTCATCTGACTCTTTCTTAATAATTATTTCGACGAAAACGAAGAACATGAACATCGATATTACGCCGGCGAATGTCTATGACTACACTGGGTCTAATCGAAATACCAAATTTACCGCGGCGAATTTGGAGAAACAATTCGTCTCAAGTTCAAGACAATCTCCTTCGATTGCATTTGAGAAGCCAGCAGCAAGAAAACGACGAAAAACCTAGAAAGCGAAATACGAAACCTGGCCGTAACCCGGAAGCCGTGTTAACTTTACATTTAGCATCAATCAGGAGAGTTTTGGGAAAACACATCTTGGTTTTGAGTGCGACCAACCACGCAAAATTTGGAAAAACATGCCAGTCGCTAAATATGCGTTGCCATGATGGAAACAGCACGTTACCGCAATTACCATGTCATACCAGTTTGGGCGGCTTTTTCGCTCAATATTAAAAAAAGTCCCCCCCCCCCCCCCCCCCCCCCACCCCCCCCCCCCCCCCACCCCCCCCCCCCCCCCCCCCCCCCCCCCCACTGGCCTGAATTAGGGTTAAAAGAGACCTCTCTCAGTCTCTCTCTCTTAATATGTATTTTTTTTAATAATATCTCTCCAAGGCATCCTCTCTTCAGGATCGATGACTTTTGACTACTTTTACATTTTATGCAAAATGTATTAATACCTTAATATTTCAGGCCATTGACCTCCTTAAACTCCCGTTAAACAAAAATGCAGTCGAATCATTAACATATGTGACGGCGTACACTTTCTTACAAGAGAACGTGTGGCCCAGTTGGAGCAATTTACGGTCGTTCCATTCGTACTTATGAGGGCCCTGACTGGGAAATGTATGGAGAATCG